>CAUYQG010012518.1:0-16480 GCA_963574415.1 Tarsius wallacei | reverse complement strand
GACTCCTCTGTGCTGTGTGTTCTGGTGACCAGCTTTCTTCTGTGATTGGTGCTTCAGTAATTGGACCTTCATTGTGGTGCTTGCCCCAGTGGTTGGCACTTGTTAGTGACACATGCTCCATAACTAGCCCTAAGCAGTGATATGTGCCCCAGTAACTGCTCTTCCTTTGTAATGGATACACCAGTAACTGGCATTCCAACTAGGGTGTCTGAATAACTAGTCCCCCACTATGATGAGTTTCTCACTTACCTTACTCTGTGATGTACGTCTCAGACTCTGGCCCTCCTTTGTTCTGGATGCCTCCATGACTGGCCCTTCTCTCTGATTGATACCCCAGTGATTGGCCTTCTTGTTTTCGGATGCCCCAGTAACTGGTCTTTCAATGTGTGCCTCTGTCTGGTCCTACCTCTGTGTTGGGTACTTCACTGACTCTACCTTCTCTGGAATTTGTGACTCACTAGTCCTTTTCTGTGATGGGTACCTCAGTGACTGACTCCCCTCTGTGATGTTGCCTCAATAACAGGTTGTCCTGTGTGTTGGGTACCTCAGTGACTAGCAATTCTCTTTGAAGAATGCCCCTCTGACTAGCCTTCTGTGATGTTGCTCCAGTGACTAGCCATGCTCTCTAATGGATACCCTATGACAGTCACTCCTATGTGATGGGTACCTTAGTTATTTGCCCTCCTGTGTGTTTATGCCCAAGTATGACCATTGCCTCATTCACTGGTCTTCCACTGGGATAGCTTCCTCTGTGACTGGTTTTCTTTAGTGATGGTGCCCCAGTCACTGTTCCTCTTTTATGTTTGGTATTTCAGTGACGAGAAGTCCTCTATGTTGGTGGCCCTATTGGCCAGGCTTCTTCTATGATGGGTGCCCCAGTGACTCGAATTTCACTGTTATACCTGCCCAAGTGACTGAATTCCTTACTGATGGGTGTCTCAATGAATAATCCTACTCTGTGCTGTGTGTTCCAGTGACTGAGCTTCCTCTGTGATGGATAACCCAGTTACAGGCCCTCAAAGTATTGAATGTCTGAGTGACTTGCCCACTACTGTGATGGGTTCCTCAAAGAATGGCCTCCTCTGTGTAGGGTCTCAATTTTCTGATGGATGCTTTAGTGACTGGTCCTCCTCTGTGATTGGTGCTCCAGTTACTGGCCTTGCTTTAAAATGGTGGCCCAATTACTGGCCCTTCTCAGTGATGTGTGTTTTTTTGAGTGGGATGGATGCCTCAGTATCTTACACTTTTGTGACATGAGTGCCCTGTGACTGAAACATTTCTGTGTTTGATGTTTCAGTTACTAATCACCCTCCTAAGTAGTGCCCCAATGACTGGACTGCCTCTGGGATGAGTTTCTCAATGACTGACTTTTTTGAGGATTGGTGCCTCAATGATGGTTCTTTTCTCAGATTGTTGCCTTACAGACTGGTTGCCCTCTGGGTTGAAATGACATTGACAGGTTTCTCTCTATGATGGGTGCCCCCATGACTAGCCCACCTCTATGAGGGGTACCCCAGGGCTGAATCTTCTGTTATGAGTGCTCCTGTAACTGGTGCTTCTTTATAATGGGTTCTCAAGATAGGGACTCCTCTGTGATTGTTGCCCCAGTGACTGGCCCTCCTCTGTGATCCATGGCACAGTGAATGGCCATGCTCCATAATTGTTGCACTTGTGTCTATCTCTATTTTATTATGGGTGCTCCAGTGACTGACACTCCTCCTGGATGAGTGCCTCAGTAACTGTCCCTTCACTGCAATGTGTGCTTCCGTTAAAGGTCCTTTCTTGTGATGGGTTCCCCATTGAATGGCCTTCCATCGTGATTGGTATGCTACTGACTGGCTGTCATCCATAATGGTTTCCCTAGAGACTAGTCCTCTTCTATTATGGGTGCTCCATTGATTGTTTCTCATATGTGATATATGTCCCAGTGATTGGCCCTTATGTGTGTTTTGAGCCCTGGTGATTGGCTCTCCTCTGTGTTGGATGCCCTAGTAACAGGATGTCCTCTGTGATTCGGGCCCCAGTTTTGGGTCTCCTCCATAGTCGGTGCCCCAGTTAAAGGTCCTCTTATATTATGATTGCTCCTGTGACTGGGCCTCCTCTCTGATTGGTGCCTCAGTGACTGTCCCTCCTTCACAAGGAATGACCCAGGAACAGGGTCCCCTCTGTGATTGTTATCCAAGTGAATAACACTCTTCTTGATAGGTGTCCTGGTAGCTGGTCCTCTCAATAATGGATGATGCAGTATCTACCCTTTTCTGTGATGGCTGTGGTACCCTTTGTAATGGGTACCACAGTGACTCGTTCTTCTGTGTGATATATGCACCAGTGACCAGGCTTCTTCTATAATATGTGCCCAGTCCTTCTCTGCAATGGTTTCCCCCACTGACTAGCACTTTTCTCTGGAGGGTGCCCCGGTGACTGTCTTCTGTGATGTTGCTCTAGTGACATCCTCTCCTCTTTGATGGATGTTCCAGTGACTTTTTTTGTGGTGGGTGCCACAGTGAGTAGTCTTCTTCTGCAACAGTTGCCAGAGTGACAGGCCCTCCTCTATAATATGTGTCATAGAGACTGTTACTCCTCTGTGTTATGTGCCACCAGGGATTGGTCCTCCTCCATGATGGGTGCACCAGTGACTGCCCTTCTTCTTTTAAGGTTTTGAGTATAGCTGGCACTAATTTTTAATAATGTGTTTTCCATGACTCACATTCCTATGTGATGTGTGCCTCAATGACTGGACCTCCTCTGTGATTGTTGGTTCAGTGACTGCCATATCCTTTTTTTTGGTGTCTCAGTAACTGGCCCTCCTCAATAGTGGCTTTGTTGGTAATTTGTCATCTTTTATCATGGGTGCCCAGTGACTAACTCTCCTCTGTGATGCATTTCTCAGTGACAGGCACTACTCTTTAATGGGTGTCCCAGTGATTGTCCCTCCTTTGTGATGGGTGCCTCAGTGGTTAGACCTCTCCTGCAATGGGTGTCTCAGTACCTGGCCCTCCTTCTATTGGGTGGCACAGTGACTGTCCCTCCAATATGATGGGGGCTTCTGTGAATGGCCCTCCACTGTGATGTGTGGTGCAGAGACTGGCCCTCCTCCTTATGGGTGCCACAGTGGCTGAAATTTTTCTGTTATAGGTACATAAATAACAAGCCCTCCTCTGTGGTGGATGCTCCAGTGAGTATCCATCATCTATGATGAGTTCTACATTGACAAATCCTCTTCTGGTTAAGAGTCACATTGTGACCAGCACTGCTCTTTGGTATGTGCCCTTTTGACAAGACCTCCTCTTTGAGGGATACCACAGTGACTGCCACTCTTCTGTGATGAAAGCCCTAGAGACTTCCTATGTGATGAGTAACCAAGTGATTTCCCCTCCTCTAGATGAGTGTCCTATTAACTAGCCCTCCAGTGTAAAGGGAGTCCAGTGACTGCACCTTGTCTGTGATGTTTTAGCAGTGACTAGTTATCTTCTGTTATTAATGCCCCCAGTGACTAGCTCACTTCTATGACATGTGGCCAGTGACTGACCAACCTTCAAAATGGTTGCCCTGTAACTCACCACCTGTGATGGGTGCCTCGGTGAGTGTCCTTCCTCTGTGGTCAGTACCCACTTGACAAACCCTATTCTGTGATAGCTGGCCCAGTGATTAGCCCACCTCTTTTACCAGTTCTGCAGTTATTGGTCATTTGTCCAATGGGTGCTACAGGGACTAAGTTTCTTCTGTGATTGGTGCTTCATAAACTATGCCTCCTTAGTGATTGCTGTCCCAATGACTCTGTTATCCTACACAATAGGTGCCTGGTGGCTAGTCCTGCTCCATTATGAGGCCTCAGTAACTGGGTCTTCTCGGTGACTGGCCCATTTCCATAATGGGTGCCTCCGTTACTGGCCCAACTCTGTGATTAATGTCCCTATTCTGATATTGGCACCATAGTTACTGGCCTTCTTCTGTGATGCATGCCTCTGTGACAGGTCCTTCTCTGTTATGGGTGCCTCAGTGAATATCCCTCTGTGTTTGGTGGCAATGACTGACCCTACTCTGCAATCTGTGCTTCAGTGATTGGCTCTCCTAATTTATTGGTGCCCCAGTGACTGGACCTCATCTGTGATGAATACTCTAGGGACTGACCTCCTTTATGATGGGTTTCCAGGAACAGATCCTCCACTGGGATGGGGTTCCCAGTGACTGGGTTTCCTTTGTGATAGGTGCCACAGAAACTAGTCCTCTGTGATAGCTGCTGCAGTGATTGGCCTGCCTCTGTGATTTGTGAGCCTGTGATTCATCCTCATTCTAAATGGTGCCACAGTGACTGACCTTCTTCAGTAATGTGTGCCCCAGGGAGGATGCCAAAGTGGCCCTCTGCTGTGATTGGTGATACCATGACTGGGACTCTTCCATAATGTGTGCCCCAGTAACTAGCCCTTTTCTACTATGGATGGTCCAGTGATTGGCCTTACTCTGTGATGAATGATCCAGGGATTGGTGTCCTTCTTAATGGGTGCTGAAGTAACTATCTCTTCTCTGTTATGTGTTCCTCGGTGAGTGACCCTCCTCTGTGATGGCTGCTCCAGTAACTGATTCTCCTCCATAATTGAAATCCCAGTAACTGACTCTTTCCTCTGATGGGTCTTCTCTAACTCTCCTTTGTAATGGGTGTCTCAGTGACTTACTCTCTTCTGTCATGAATTCTCCATTGACTGTGTCTTCTCTGTAATGGGTAGCCTAGTGACTGGTCTTGTTACGTGATCAATGAACCTGTGATTGATCCACTTTCTAATGGGGCCCCAATGACTGAGACTCCTCTGAGAGTCTAGGCCAAGTTGGCGATAAGATCCTCCAGGTCTGGGCCTCCTCCTAATGGCTGCTCCAGTGATTAGACATCCTCTCTGATGGGTACCTGGGTGACTAGTCTTCCTCTGTGATAAGTGTCTTAGTGAGAGTGTCTCCTCTGTGATGGATGCCCAAATGACTAACCCAAAGTCATAATGGATGCCTTAGTGACTAGTTCTCCTCTCTGCTGTGTGCTCCATTGTTTCTCTCCTCTATGCTGTGTGTCCCAGCACTGGTTCTCCTCCATTATTTATGATCCAGTGACTATGTATTTTCTGTAATTGATGCCCCAGTGACTAGCACTCTAAAAAGTGTTCCAACGTTGACAAGTCCTCCTCTGTGAACTTTGTATCACTGATCAGCCTGCCTCCATAACGAGTTTTTAAAAAAATATATATTTACGTATTATAAAGATGTGGGGTACAATTTGGGGCTAGATATACAAACATTGATCATGCAGGCACCCTTGTTGATGAGGTATGCCCCTCCCTCTCCTAGCAGTATGCCCCTCCCTCCCCTAGCAGTTTCCCTCGACTTCCCACCTCCCTTCCTCTGGCAGTTTTCTACTACTGCCAAATACTTTCTTATAGCATTATAATAGTTCAAGGTCACCTTAGGGGTGAGAACATATGAAACTCAGTTATTTGTTTCTGTGATAAATCACTGAGTATAATCGACCCCAGATCCATCCAATTTGCTGCAAAGTCCATATATTTGTCCCTCTTTATGGCTACATAATAATCCACTGTGTATATATACATTTTTTATACAGTCCAGCTTTGATGGGTAACACTGTTGGTTCCATGTTTTTGTTATTGTGAATAGAGTTGCAGCACACATACGAGTGTAAGTATCTTTTTCGTAGAATAATTTGAATTCCTCCAGGTATATTTCCAATAGGGGAATTGCTGGGTCACATGGAAGTTCAATTTTTGGTTCTTTCAGAAATCACCTCACTGTCTTCCAAAGAGGTTGT
The DNA here is from genome assembly GCA_963574415.1 of Tarsius wallacei. Lineage (NCBI taxonomy): Eukaryota > Metazoa > Chordata > Mammalia > Primates > Tarsiidae > Tarsius > Tarsius wallacei. The sequence goes on along the minus strand of CAUYQG010012518.1, from coordinate 10,671 downwards.
ACTAGTCTGCATTCCCACCAGCAGTGTAGTAGCATTTCATTTTCTCAACATCCTCGCCAGCATCTGATGCTGTTTCTTTTATTAATGATTGTCATTCTTACAGGGGTTAGGTGATATCTCAATGTAATTTTAATTTGCATTTCTCTGATGATGAGACTGAGCCCTTTATCATATGTCTGTTGGCTGCCATATATCTTCTTTTGAGAAGTTTTTATTCATGTCTTTTGCCCACTTTTTAAAGTGTTTTTTTTTTTTTTTCCTTTTAGTGCACTTGAGTTCCTTGTAGATTCTTAATGTTAGGCCTTTGTCAGATATACAGTTGGCAAATATTTCTTTTTTCCCATTATGTGGGCTGTCTTCCTTTTCTCTTGATGATTTCTTTGACTTTGCAGAAGCTTGTCAGTTTAATGAGGTCTCACTTGTGTATCTTATTTCTTATGGCTTGAGCACTTTGAGTTTTGATCAGGAATCGGTTGCCAGTTCCAAATTCCATAAGAGTGTCTACTGAATTTTCTAAGGTTCTTACAGTTTGAGGTGTTAGGTTTTGATCCATTTGGAGTTAATTTTTGTTTATGGTCCTGTTTCAATATTCTGCATGTGTCAGCCAGTTTTCCCAGAGCCATTTACTGCATAGGTTCTCCTGTCCCCAGTAGTTGTTGGCCCCAACAGCAACTATAATGGCTGCCCCACAATATATATATATATTTTTTCAGTTAGAGTCACACTCTGTAGCCCATACTCAAGTGCAGTGGCACACTCATGACCAGTTAAGCATTGACCTGCTAGCCTCCAGGGATCCTTCCAACTCAGACTTCCAAGTAGCCAGAACTACAGACACATGCTATACCTTATGATATTTAACTCCTCAGTCATGTGTCCTCAGTGAATTTCCCTCCTCTGTGTTCAGTGGTTCCATGACTGTACCTCTTTTGTGATAGGTAAACCAATGACTGGCCTTCTTCCAAAATAAGTACACTAGTGACTAGCCCTCTTCTCTCATGGGATCACCAGTGACTTGCTATTCTCTGTGATGCATGCCCCATTGACTAGCCTTCATCTGCATAGGGTGCCTGGTGTTCAGTCCTTCTCTGGATGAGTGCCTCTGTGACTGGTCCGCTTCTGTGATCAGTGCTCCAGTGAGTAATTTTTGTTCTAATTGGTTCCCCAATGATTAGTCTTCCCCTGTAGTGAGTGTCTCTGTGACTGAACATCCTCTGTAATCTGTGCCCCAATGACTGGCCATCCTCCTTATGGGTTTCTCAGTTACTGACCCTACTCTATGATTGGTGCCACAGTGGCTATTCCTCCTCTGTGTTGGGTGTCCTAGTGAATAACATTCTCTGAGGGCTGCCCCTATTACTGGCCCAACTTTGTGATGAGTAGTCCAGTGATTATCCTTCATCTGTTATAGATAGCTTAGTGGCTGTGCCTCCCTTGGGATAGGTGCCTCAGTAACTGCACCTTCATTGTAATGTTTGCCAAAGTGACTAGACCTTGTCTGTGAGGACTGACCAGTGACTGGTCTCCCTCTTGATTGGTATCCCAGTGACTGACATTTCTCATATTGGGTTTCCCACTGACTGGTCCTCCACTGTGGTGGGTGCCCCCATGACTAGGCTTCATCTGTGATGAGAGTCCCAGTTATTTGGCCTTCACTTTGATGCCTGCCCCAGTGACTGGTCCTCTTCAGTGATGGAAACTTAGGAGACTGGCTCTCCACTGTGTTGGGAGTCCCAGAGTTTAACCATCCTCTATGTTGTGTGTCTAAGTGACTGAATTTCTTCTGTGACAGGTGACCCAGTCAGTTGTCCTCTGTGATCAGTACCCCAAAGACTAACCTCCTCCATTTGGTTCCCCAGTGACTGAGACTCAACTATGAATGGTGTCCCAGTGACTGGACCTCTTCTGTTGTGGGTGCCCAGGGAATGGGCTTCTCTGTAATCAATGCTCAAGTCACTCACTCTCTTCCTAATGGGTGTCCCAAACACTGACTCTTCTCTAAAATGGGTGACTCAATGATCACACTCTGAAATGGGTGCCTCAGGAACGCCCACCTCATTGATAGGGGCTCCATTGATTGGTTCTCCTCTGGGATGGGTGATGGTGTCCAGCCAATCTCCTAATGGGTGCTTCAGTGATAAACCCTTCTCTGGGAAATTTACCTCATGCACTGGTCTTCATCTGGGATGGGTGTCTCAGAGACTCACTCTACTTTGTGATGATGCCCTGATGATGGTCTTCTATAATGGGTGCTTCTGTGAAAAGGACCCCTGTGTGATGGTGGGCTTAGTGATCAGTCTTCATCTGTAGTGGAGCCGCCATGACTGGGTCTTCACTGTGATACTGGAACCAGTGACTGGCTCTTCGTAATTGTGAGTGACCTAGTGACTAACCCTTTTCTGCAATACACACCCCAGTGACTGGTCATCCTCTGGGGTGGGTTAAACTATGACTGGTTCTCCTCTCTAATGAGTATCTGAGTCTCTGGCTCTCCACTTTTATTGGTGCCCCAGTGATTGGTCTTCCTCTTAATGGATGCCAGAGTGAATGACTTGCTGTTGGGTTGGGTTACTCTGTGCCTGGTCTGAACCCCTGTTTTTGGTGCCTCAGTGACTGGACCACCTCTGGGATGGGTGACTTACTTACAAGTGCTCCTTTTTGATGGTTGCCTCTGTGACAATCATTCTCTGTTATGGGTGCCCATGAGACTAGCTTCTTCTTTGAAGTGCCCCAGTGACTGTGTTTCACTATAATGGGTTCCCCATGACACATCCTTCTGAGTGATGGGTACCTACATGACTGGTTCTGCCTTGTGATCCATGCCCTAGTGACTGGCACTCCTTTTTGATCAGTGCCCCTGTGACAGACATTCGTTCATAAGGGGTCCCTGGTGTCTAGGCTTCTTCTCTCATGGGAGCTCCAGTGACTAACTCTCCTTTCTGATGAATGTCCAAATGACTGGCACTCATCTGTGATATGTGTTCCAGTGAACAGACCTTCTCTGGGATGGATGCCTCAGTGAGTGGACCTCTTCTGAGATTAATGCCCCAGTGACTTGCCCTCTTCCTAACGGATGCCCCAGTGGCTTAAACAATACTTCTATGGGTGCCTAAGAGACTAGGGACTCCCCTAGTGGTATGGGTGGCTCCATGAAAGCATCTCCTCTGTGATATTTGACAAGAGTCATTGTCCCTCATATTTAGTGGTCGCTTCAGTGAGTGGGCCTCCTCTGAGACTGGTTTCTCAGTGTTCACTTCCACACTAATGGATTCCCCCATGCAGAGCATTCCTCTTGGATGGCTGCCCCTGTGATTTACAATTTTGTGGGTTGGGTCTTCTGTGACTGGCCCTCCTTTGTGTGGTGTACTTAAGTCATTTGGTCTGCATTGTGATAAGGCCACAGTGAATAGTCCTCTTCTGTAATGGTTGCCCAAGTTTCTGACTTTCCTTTGTGATGTTTGTCCCAGTGTCTGGCTCACCTCTGTGATGGGTGCCCAAGAAAGTAGCATTTGACTGTGATGCATATCCGGTGGTGGGCCCTTCTCTATAATGGTTTCCCCATGACTGGGGTTCCTCTGAGATGTCTGTCACAGTGACTGGTCCTCCTTTTTGAATGGTGCCACAGTGACTAGCTTTCCTCCATAATGTGAGCCCACCTTACAAGCCCTCTTATATCATGGGTTCACCAGTAAATGGCACTCCTCTATGATGCATATGCCAGTGACTGGTTTTCTTTGCAATTGGTGTTCTAGTGACTGGCCCTCCTCCTATTGTGTGTCTGAGAGACTGAATTTCCACTGTGATTGGTTTCCTGGTGTGTCCTCTATGATGGTTGCCCACACACTGGCCACAATATGGTTGGTGGGTATCCCATTGAATGACCATGCCCTAGTGACTGTCTCTCTTAAAAATTTGTTTTTGAGTGACTGACCCTCCTCTGATTTGTGTTTCTCTATGATGGATCTTTCTCTGTGATGGATGCCCCATTTTTTTGCCCTCCTTTTTGCTGGGTGCCCCAATGACTGAGCTTCCTCTGTGACTGGTGGCCTAGTGATTGACCCTTCTCCTAATAGTTTCCCCAGTAACTGTCCCTTCCCTGGGATGGGTGTCTCAGTACCTGTCCTAGTTCTGTGTGGGTGCTTCAGCAAATGGACATCCTCTGGATGGGTCCCTCAATGACTGCTTCTTCGTCTGTTCAGGTGTCTCATTGACTGGTCCTCTTCTGTGATTGGTGCCTCAATGATTATCATTCCTAGTGATGAGAGCCCCAGTGACATGTCTTCTTTTGTGATGGATGCCCCAGTGTCTGACCCTCTTCTATAATGCATTCCAAATGACAGGTTCTCTCATGAGAAGTGTACTTCAGTGACTGGCCATCCTCTATGATTGTTACCGTAGTAACTGGTCCTTCGTTCTAATCTGTGCCACAGTGAAAGCTTTTCCCCATAATGGATTTCCTAGTAAATAGCCGACTTCTATCATGGGAGCTCCAGTGACTGGCTTTCCTCGGTGATGTATGTCCAACTGTTTGAAACTTCTCTGTGATGTGTGATCGAATGATTGGACTTTCTCTATTTGTTTGCCCTAGTGATTTGCCCTTTTCCTAATTGATGTCCTAGTGACTAGAACTTCATTGCTATGGGTGCCTCAGTGGCTAACCTACCCCTGGAATGGAGTCTCAGTGACTGCACCTACTCTATGATAGTTGACAAAGGCACTTGTCCTATTTGAAGGATGCTTCAGTGAATGGGCCTTATCTGTGATTTTCTTCTACAGTGATTGGATCTTCTAATAAGTTTCCCAGTGCTGGTCCCCACTTCTAGATGGGTGCCTCTGTGATTTACCATTTTGTGGAATGGGCCTTCAGTGAATGGCCATCCTCTGTGATGGGTACATCAGTCATTGGCTTTGCTCTGTGATGGTGCCTCAGTGACTGGTTCTTTTCTATCATTGTTGACCCAGTTATTAGACCTCCTCTTTTATGGCTGCCCCAGTTGCTGACACAGTGACTGGCTCACATATTTTATGGGTGCCTATTTTCCTATGTGTGTCCAGTGCCTCGTCCTCTTCTATAAAGTGTGCCATATGACTAGAATACCTCTGTTATAGGTAATAGAGTGACTGTTCCTCCTTTGTGATCTGTGTCCCAGCGACAAGACTGGGAAGTCAAGACTTCCTCCATAATGTTTGACTTACTCACTAGCCCTCTTATATCATGTATACTCTAGTGAATGGCTCTCCTCTATGATGCATGTGCCAGGGACCCTCATTCATAATATGTGCCCAAGTGACTGACCCTTGTCCTTTTGGGTGTCTAATTGACTGGTCTTTCATTGTGATGGGTTCCCCATTGATTAGTCCTCCCCTGTGATGTATGCACAGAGACTGGCCTTGATCTGTGGTGAGTGTCCCAGTTACTGCATCTCCTCTGTGATCTCTGTCCCAGTGTCTGTCCTTTCACCCTAATTGATGTTCCAGTGACTTGTCCTTTTCTAAGATGAGTGCCTCAAAGTTGAGCCCTCCTCTCTGATAGGTACCTCAGTTTTTGGCCCTCCTCTTTGTAGGGTGCCTCAATGACTGATCTTCCTCTGTAATTGGTCCCTAGTGATTTGCCTACCTCCTAATTGTTGCCCCAGTGACTGGCCCTCCTTTGAGTTGGGTTTATCAGTTCCTGGACTGCCTCTGTGATGGATAACCCAGGGATGGATGCTCCTCTGAGATGGTTACCTCACTTACTGGTCCTCCTCAGTGATGGGTGCCTGAATGACTGGCTCTTCTCTGTGGTGGTGTCCCAGTGACTGTTCTTTCTCTATAATAGTTTCCTCAGTGACTAGCATCCTTAGTGTGGGTGTCCCAGTGACAAGTCTGTTTTGATGGCTTCCCCAGTGACTAATCCACATCTATAATGGATTCAACATGACAGGATCTTACATGTGAAAGGAATCTCAGTGATTGGTCATCATATGCAACTGCTGCCCCATTGAATGGCCCTTATGTTGTGATCACTATTCCAGTGAGTGCCTTTCCCTCAGAATGGATTTGCATAGCATGCTTCTTTCACAGGAACTCCAGTCCCTCTTGTGGGACTATTGCCTCGTGACTGTGCCTTATCTGTTGTGATTGCCAGAGTGACTGTCCTTCATATTTGATGACACCTCAGGGACTGGACCCCCCCTATAATCAGTGTCACAGTAAATTGGCCTCCTAATAATGAGTTCCCAAGTGCCTTTCTTTGGATGGTGAGCCAATGGCTTTCCCTTCTATGGAATGACTGCCTCAGTCACTGGCACTCCTATGTGAGAGATGCCGCAGTGACTGGTTGTCCTCAGTGATAGTTCCCCAGTAACTGGTGATTATCTATGATGATGACCATCCTCAGTGATAAGTGCTTCAATTTCTGGCTGTCCTCTGCAATGTTTGTCCCAGTTACTGGCTTATATTTTTTATTAGAGCCCCAGCAAGTAATGTCCTTCTGTGATCATGGTCCCAGTGACTGGCCATTCACTATAACGGGTGTTCCATAATTTGCACTCCTCTGTAATGTATTACTCAGTGACTGGTCTTCCCTGGCTTGATGTCCCAGGGACTGGTTCTCCTTTATGATCAGTGCACCAGTTAATAGTTCTTCTTTATAATGGGTGCCATAAAATCTAGCCCCCTTCTATCATATGTTCTCCAGTAAAAGACTCTCCTCTATGATGCAAGGCCCAGTGACTGATCCTCATTAGTGATGGGAGCCCAGTAACTTGCTCTTCTATTGGTTACCTGTCCCAGTGAATGAACTTCTTTTCAGGATGCTTCAATGATTGCCCCTTCACTGTGATTTTTGCCCAATGACAGGTTCTCCTCTGTGATTGATGCTACAGTGACTCGTCTTCTACTGTGATGGCTGCCTCAGTGACAGTTCCTCCTCTATGTTTGGTGCCTCACTGACTGTCTTTCCTTTATGATCAGTTCTCCAGTAACTGTTTTTTTCTGTAATCAGAGTCTCAGTGACTGGCCCTCATCTGTGATAAATATGCCAGTGATGGCTCTTATATGTGTCTGTACCACACTATTGAGTCTCCCAATAGGTGCCACAGTAACAAACCTACTCTGTGATGTATGCTTCATTAACTGGCCCTACTCTGTGGTAGGTGGTTTAGTGACTTGTTCTCCTCTGTAAGTGGTGCCCAAGTGACTAGCTCTCCTTTCTGATGTGTATTCCAGTCACTGATCATCTTCCATAATGGAGGCCTCAGTATCTGGGTTTTCTCTGTGATGAGTGCCCAAGTGACTAGTTCTACTCTGTGTTTAGTACCCTAGTAAATAAAACTCTTCGATGATTGTTGCCTTAGTACTTGAGCCTCATCAATAATGGTTGCCCCACTGACTACCCTCCTCTATGACAGGCCACAGTGACCTGGCCTCCTTGGTAATCTGCTCCAGTGACTAGACCTTCTGTGTGATAGATGCCCCAGTGTCAGAGCCTTCTCAATAATGAATGCAGCGGTGACTGGGCCTCTTCTGGAATGGGTGTACCAGTGACTGTCTCTCATCTGTGATGGATGACTTAGCGACTCTTATGTGATGTGTGTACCAGATACTGGGCTTCATTTGGAATGGATACTCCAGTGATTGGTCCTCCTCTGTAATCAGTGACCTGTAACTTGTTCTCATCCTAAAGGTTGCCTGAGGGATTGACCCTCATCCAACATGGGTGCCCAACTGACTGAGCTTCCTACGTCATGCTTATCCCAGTGACTGGGTCTCTGGTATTGTGTGTGCCCCAGTGTGGCCTCTCTTGTGATTGGCACCATAGTTACTTGTCCTTCTCCTAATGTGTGCCCCAGTGACTGACACTCCTTGGTGATTAGTGTCCACTGACTGGCCCTTTTTGATACTTAGTGTGCCAATGACTGGCCCTTCTACTAATTGGTGTCCCAGTAACTGGCCCTTCTCTGGGATGGGCACCTCGGTGACTATCTCAAATCTGTAATGGTTTCCTCAGTGACTGGCCACCTTCTGGGATGGGTGCCTCAGTGACAGTCCTTTGTGATGGGTCCTCAATGATTGGCTCTCAACTCTGATGATTCCCCAGTAACCAGTCCTCCTTTGGGTTGTGTGCCCTGATAACTAGCCATCATTTGTAGTGGATTCCCTATTGAATATGTCTTTTGTGATGGGTACCTCAGCAACAGTTCTTCCTCTATGATAAGTGCATCAATGAATTGCCTTCCTCCTGAGTGCCCCAGAGACTGTCACAACTCTGAAGTGTGTGCCTAGTTGTCTGACCCTTCTCTGAAATGAATGTCTCACTGATATGCCCTCCTAATTGGTGATTGGTGCCGCACTAATGGTCCCTTCTCCTAATGTGTGACCAGCAAATCATCCTCATCTTGGATTGGTGCCCCATTAACTGGTCCTCTTCTTAGATGCATGCCTCTGTAACTGGTTCTCTACTGTGATGTTGTTTCAGTGACTATTTCTTCTCTGTGATGGGTGCCTTCAGTATCTTGCCATTTTCTGTAATAGGTGCCCAAGTGATTGTGATGTTTTTCCCAGTGACTAGCTCTTCTCTGTTGTGGGTGCTCCAGTAATTTGATTTTTTCAGTGATTCATGCCCTAGTGACTAGCCCTCCTTTATGATGGTTGCCCCATGAATTTTCTTTCTCAGTCATGAGTATCATGAGTACCCAGTGAATGGCAAGTCTTTGTGCTCCAAGCTCACATGACTGTATCTGCTTTGTGATCGTTGAAACAATGACTAGCCCTCTTTCATAATGAGTACATTAATTACTATCCCCCTTCTCTCACATCTGTTTAGTGACTCACTCTCTTCTGTGATGCAGGTGCCAGTACCTGACCTTCATTTGGATGCTACCTTATTGACTGGTCCTCCCATGTGATTGGTGCTCCATTTAATGAACATCCTTGTTATTGGTACAAAAATGACTGGTCTTTCCTTTGAATGAGTGACTTTCTGATTGAAACTTCCCTGTAATCGGTGACCCAGCAACATGCCTTCCTCTGTGATTTGGGCCCCAGTGAATGGCCCTCCTCTTAAGGATTGTTACATTGACTGGCTTTCCACTGTGAGGGTGCCTCAGTGACTAGCCCAACTCTGTAGGATGTACCAGTGACTGGCCCTCCACCTATTGGGTGCTCCAGTCACTGGCCCTCATCTGTAATAGGCCCCAGAGTGATTAGACCAAATATGTGATGTATGTAGCTGTGACTAGCCCTCCCAGTGATGATTGGTACAGTGATTATCCCTCTTCTGTTTTAGGTTTCCCAGTGACTGAGACTTCTCCATTGTTGGAACTCCAGTGGCTGGTCCTTCTTTGTGATTGGTGAACCTTTTTTTTTTTTTTTTGAGTTGGAGTCTCACTCCATCGCACAGACTGGAGTGCAGTGGACACTCCCGGCCACCGCAGTCTCGAGATGCTGGGCTTCAGTGATCCTTCCACCTCAGTCTTCCAAGTAGCTGGAACTACAGGCGTGCACTACCATGCCCAGCTGCTTTTTGATTTATTGTACAGATGAGGTCTCACCAAGTTGCCCAGGTGGGTCTCAAACCCGCAGGCTCAGGCAATCCACTCACCTAACCTCCCAAGGCACGGGATTACAAGCTGAGCCACTGAGCCCAGTTATTGGTGAAACTTTGACTGGCATTACAACACAGTGTTTGTCACTGTGAGATCAGCAATGACTGGCCCTTCTCTAAGATCCTAGCCCTCCTCTGATAAGGTTGTCCTAGTGAATTTTTTTCTTTCATAATGTGTGACTTTGTGACTGGTCCTCCTCTGTGATGATTGACACAATGGTTAGCCTTCCTCTGTGTTGGATGTTCCAGTGACTAGCTCTCCTCTTTGAGGTGTGCCCCCATGACTGCCCTGTCTTTTGATAAGTTGTCCAGTAATTAACCTTCATATGTTATAGATGATCCAGTGATAAGTCTCCCCCTTGGATGGTGGCTTCAGTTACTGTACCCCCATTGTGATGCATTCCACAGTGACATGACTGCCTCTGTGATAAATGACTACAGACTGGGAAACTCTTGATGGGTGTTCCAATGATTGCTCTTCCTCCTATTGGGTGCCTCACTGACTGGCCCTCTACTGTGATGGGTTCACCAATGACTAGCCTTCTTCTGTGATGGATGACCCAGTGACTGGGCCTTTACTGTGATGTCTGCCCCAGTGACTAACCCTCCTTGGCTACCTTGGTGACAGAATCTTCACCATGTGGGAGCCCCAGACTTCAGTCCTCCTCTGTAATGTGTGCCCCAGTGACTGATCTATGACGACTCCTCCTTTGTGATGGGTGCTTCAGTTTCTATCTCTCCTCTTTGCTGGGTGCCTCAATGACTGGTCCTCCTCTGTGTTTGTTGTCTCAGTAATTGGCCCTCTTCCTAATGGTTTACCAATGGCTATTCCTTCTCTAGGATGGGTACCTCTGCGCCTGGTCTAACTCTGTGTGTGTGCTCCAGTGAACGAACCTGCTCGGGATGAGTGCCTCCTCAGTTATGTGTACATCCATTACTGGCTCTGTTTTTTTTATTGTGATATTGAGGGGTACATTTAAGGGTTAGGTACACAAATATGTCTCATTCAGGCACCCTTGTTTGTAAGAAGTGTCCCCCCATCCCCAGACAGGTATTTACTGCCATTAATTGCTTCCCCTATCCCT
>CAUYQG010012517.1:0-30243 GCA_963574415.1 Tarsius wallacei | reverse complement strand
TAGCCGGGCTCGGTGGCTCAGCCTGTAACCCCATGCTTTGGGAGGCTGAGGTGAGTGAATTGCCTGAGCCCGCGGGTTCGAGACCTGCCTGGGCAACTTGGCGAGACCTCATCTCTACAATAAATAAAAAAATTAGCTGGTGTGGTAGTGTGCACCTGTAGTTCCAGCTACTTGGAAGGCTGAGGTGGAAGGATCGCTGGAGCCCAGCAGGTCGAGGCTGCGGTGGCTGGGGAGAATGCCACTGCACTCCAGTCTGGGTGACAGAGTGAGACTCCAACTCAAAAAAAAAAAAAAAAAGAAGGGAGATGAAAAAGACAAAGGGCAGAAAGAATAGTTGAAGAAATATTGGTCAAAAGATCTTTATTTGATGAAAAACATTACTTTAAACATCCAAGAATTTTAACAACCTCCAAGCTAGACAAACAGAGATTCATATCTAGACAAGGTCAAAGAAAGAATTTTAAAAACAGGAAGAGAGAAGTGACTCATTATGCACAAGTAATCCTCAGTATACTTAACAACTGGTTTCTCATCAGAGACCATAGAGGCCAGAAAGCAATAGAATGACATATGCAAAGTACTGAAAGAAAAACAATAAATAAATAAATAAATAAACCTCGGTCAACTAAGAATTCTATATCCAGCATATCATCCTTTAAAAATGAAGGCAAAATTAAAAGACCCAAGATAAGCAAAAACTGAGAATTCATTGCTAAGAGACCTTCCCTACAAGATCCATCAAAGTGTCTCTCAAGGTGAATAAAAGGTCACTGGAAAGTAATTTGAATCCACATAAAGAAATTAAGAACACAAGAAAAGGTAACCACAAAGGCAAATATGAAGGACAGTATAAATGTGGTTTTTATGTGTAACTTTTTAGTTCTCCTATCTGATCAAAAGACAGCTGTATTAAACAATAGTCACAAACTTGTGCTGACTGCCACACAATGTATAAAGATGAAATCTACATAACAATAACATTGTAAAGGAAGTCGAGCAGAACAAGGCTATATAGAAACAAAGTTTTTGTATAACATTGAAATTAAGATGTCATTGGAGTGAACTATATTGTTACTAATTCATAACATTAATTGATAAATAAATATTAGTTTATTAATAATAAATAGAAGCACTCACAAAAAGCACACCTAAAAATGTAAATTATAATAAGTATAAATAAATATAAGCAATAAAAATAGCAATGAGAAAATTAAATTTGTATATTATAAAAATATATATAACACAAAAAAACAAGAATGAAAAAATATAGGGGGATAAAGACATAAGACATAGCAAACAAGTAGCAAAATGACAGACAGAGATTCTACCTTATCAGTAATTACATTAAATGGAAATAGATTAAATGCTTCAAGAAAAAGGAAGAGATCAGCTGGTGAATTTTTTTAAAAATTAAACTATATTCTGTCTTTAACTGACTTTATGTTGAAATACACAAATTGGTTGATAGTAAGAGAAAGGAAAAAGATGCAATATGCAAATAGTATCTAAAAGAGAACTGAAGTGATGAAGCTAATATCACACAAAATAGACTTAAAGGTAAAAATTATTCCTGAAGACAAATATGGCATTTTGTAATGATAAAGGGGTGACCATCCATCAAGAAGATATAACAATTATAAATATGTGTAACTCCAACAACAGACCCAAAATGCATAAAGCAAAATTTTCAGAATGGAAGAGAGAAACACCACAAATCAACAACAATTGGAGAATTCAATACCTCACTTTCATTAATTGATAGAAAAATAGAAGATCAAAAGAATATTGAAGCCTTAAACAAAAATATAAACCAGTGACAACTAAAAGATACCTATAGAATACCCCATCCAATAACAGAAGAATATACATTCTACTAAAGTGCACATGGAACATTCTGCAGCCTATACCATACATTATGCCATAAAAAACTCAGTAAATATTAGATTTAAAAGGATCAAAAGTATTCATACTGCTTTTTCCAACTACATTTGAGTGAAATTAGAAGTCAATAACAGAGATTTGGAAAATGTACAAATATGTGGAAATTAAATAACACAATCTACATAAGCAAAAAAATCAGATAATACTTTGAGGTGAATGAAATTGCAACACAATATACTAAAACTTATGGGATGCAGGAAAAGCAGTGTTCAGAAGGAAATGTACAACTATATGTATACATTAAAAAGATTTACTTCACAGCAACTTGAATGGACTCAGAATCTATAATACTGAGTGATCTATCACAGAAACAAAGAACCATGTGTCACATGTTCTCACTCATAAGCAGACCTTGAACAACTATCATAATACTATAAGAAAGGAATTGACAATAGTGGGAAACTGCTCTGGGGGAGGGCATACCTCTTCAGCAAGGGTACCTGCATAATGAACATTTGTCTACCTAACCCTGAATTGTACCCCACATCTTTAAAATAAAAAATTTAAAATAAAAAAGGAAAAAAACTTAATTCAATAATCTTATTTTCTACTTTATGAAACTAGAAAAAAAAGCAAATTAAACTTAACACAAACAGAAGAAAAAAATAAATAATTGAATGAAAATAAATAAAATAGAGAATAGAAAACCATTTAGAAAATTAACAAAACAGAAGCTAGTTTGCAAAAAAAAACAACAAAATTGACAAACCCACAGGTAAACTGACAGAAAGAATAGAGAAGACTCAAATAATTAAATTCAGAAAGAAGTGACATTACTATCAACTTTGCAGGAGTAAAAACAATAGTTTTATGCCAACCAATTAGATAGCCTAGATTAAGAAAACATACTAAAAATACACAAATAACTAAAACTGACTCAAGAAGAAATATGAAACCTGAATAGATATATAACAGGGTAAGAGATAGAATTAGTAATCAAAAACCTTCCCACAAAGAAAAGCCCAGGACCAGATTACTTCACTGGTGAATTCTGCCAAATGTTGAATGAATTAACACTATTTTTTCACAAAATTTTCCTCCAGAAAAGAAGAGAATAAAACATTTCCAACATATTCTATGAGGCCAATATTACATTGATAGTAAAGCCAGACAAAAACATCATAAAGAAAGAGACATACAAAGCAATATTCCTTATGAATACAGATAAAAAATCCTCAACAAAATACTAGAAAAGTGAATCCAGAAAGATTAAGAGGATTATACACCATGACTAAAAAGGATTTATTCCAAGCATTCAAGTTTAATTCAACATATGAACATCAATCAATGTAAAAACACAACGGTAATAGAATAAAGGACAAAAGCCACACATCATCTTAATAGATACAGAAAATTATTTGATAAATTTGATAAAAACCAAAACCTTAAAACCTGATCAAAGGCAATTACAAGAACTCAAAGCTAACATCACACTTAATGAAACATTGAACATTTTTCTCTCTAGATCAAGAACAAGACAAAGATGTCCACTTTTGCTACATCTCTTCAACATTGTACTATAAGTTGTAGCCAGGAAGATTAGACAGGAAAATGATTAAAATACATTCATATTGAAAAGGAAAGTATAAAGCTATGTGTATTTGCAGATGATATAATCTTGTATCTAGAAAATCTTAAGAAATTTATACACATGCATGTAGACAAAAACAGAGATAATGTATTCAGCAAGGATATAAGATAATCATATAAAATAAATTGACTTGTACACTAGCAATAAATAATCTGAAAATAAAATTAGGTAAAATGTTAAATTTACAATGGCATCAAAAATAAAATTATCAAGCATAAATTTAACAAAAATGTACATAGCTTGTACACTGAAAAAGCTATAAAACTAGTGAAAGACATTAAAAAAGATCTAAATAAATGCAAATACATCTGTTTCATGGAATGAAATAAATAATGTTCTAAAGATGATGGTTTTCCCCAAATTAATCTGTAGATTCAGTGTAATCACTATCAAAATTTTACCTGCCTTTTTGCAGAAATTGACAAGTTAATACTAAAGTTTATATGAAAATACAAGAGACCTAGAATAGTCAAAACCATCTTGAAAAAGAGCAAAGTGAGAAGACTCATACTTACCAATTTCAAAAATTAGTACAAAGCTATAGAAGTCAAGACTCTTTGGTTCTGGCATAGGATAGACTACCAGATTGATCATGAAGTAAAACTGAGAGTCCAGAAAAAGTGATACACTATGGTTAATTAATATTTTATAAGGAGACTAATATAATTCAGTGGAGAACGGAATCGTCTTCTCAACAAATAATGCTGAGGCAGTTAGATAGACACATGCAATAGAATAAAATTGAATCTCTTTATCACAACATAAACAAAAATTTACTAAAAATGACTTGAAATGATTTAAGTAAAAGAGCTAAAACTAAAAAATTACTAAATGAAAATACAGGAATAAATCTTTACGACCTTAAATTAGGCAATGGTTTTATATACATGACAATGAAAGCACAAGCAACAAAAGAAAAAAAATAGGTGCATTGGATTTCATCAAAATTTAAAACTTTTACATTTCAAAGAATACCAAGAATGTGTAAGTTTCTCCTAGATATTAGGAGAAATTTTTGCAGATCATATATTTGATATGTTTGAGCATCCAGAATATATTTAAAAACTCTTAGAACAACTTAACGATTAAAAGTCAAATGACCCAATTGAAAATGAGCAAATGGGTAATGAGTATTTGAATAGATATGTATTCAAAGAAGGTAAATGGCCAATAAACACATGAAACATGTTTATCATTTGTCATTAGGGAAATGCAAATCAAAACCGCAATGAGATATATCTCTTCATACCCACTAGGTTGGCTATTACCAATAAGGACAATAGCATCAAATTCTTTAAAATAAACTGGCAAGCATAAGTAAGTGTTTCTCCCATTTCTGTAAGCTGTCATAGCAAATTATGGGACTTAAAAAGAGGGTCATGGGAACCCCCAATGTATAAAGTAGGACAGAATTATGGGTAACCTGGGGACCCACTGAGCCTTTTACCTGTGGGGTCTACATTAATTCCAGTAGTGTCACCACTGAATTGTAAGATACCCAGCTAGTTTTAAAGAACTAGAAACACATGTGTGCGCACACACACACACACACACACACACATCTAGTGTCAAAAGTGAAGTATAAGAAAAAGAATTTTTTTCCCATTGGTATGGGAATATTTCAAAAAGTTAGACATGCATTTTCCTATGACTTTTTTACTCTACTCTAATATATTTATACAGGAGAAAAAAAGATGTATATGGATGTTCAGGTCAACTTTGTTCATCCAGAACAGAGAAATGAATAAATAAATTATACTATACAACGGGAGAGTATGCAGCCATAAAAAAAGAATGAACTACAGCAACATGAATACATCTCAAAACAAGTAAGATGAATGAAAGGGGACAGGTCCAACAGTACTTATTGTATACTTCCACTATTATGAGGTTTAAGAAACACTCAAAATTAATATACCCAGCGATCGAAATCAGAAGTGTTTTCTAATATGGTGTGAAGTTTCAGTGGAAATGGCATGAGAAAATTTTTTAAGTTATTAAAAATTTCCATATGGATTGGGATGGTAGCTATGGGATATATACATTTATCAAAACTCATCAAATTTTACAGTGACGAGAGCTGTGCATCTCAATATATGTAATTGTTATATTATTCTTAAAAGTCTCACGGAAGGCTGTGACTTAACATAAGACCATACTAGATGGATTCTTTTTGAAAAACAGCTTTATTGAGATTTAATTGACATAAAAAACAGTAAACATATTCAAAGTGTACCATTTGATAAGTTTTCTGATGGAGAACACATGAGCAAGGACATCAAGGGAGATTTCAGAGAAAGAAAAAGACTTTCTGAAGAGAGTGAGAAGTTTACACAGAGAAACCACTGGAGGCTTGTGACTATTAAATTACATCAGCAGAGAGACCCGAAGGCTATAGCTGAAGCTGTTCTATAGGGAAAGAGAAAACAATGTTAACTGCGTGGCCATTTTATTTTAACTATCCCAATCTGCAAAAGCCTCAGGAGAACTCAGGTCTCACTGCTTCAACTCACTGATTTTCTTTTCTTTAACACAGACACTTACAGCACCTTGAATTCCTTGTCCTCCATTTCCAAAGACTTTCTGGTGGCAAAAATGATGGCAGAGTTGAGACTGAGGTGGGCAAGTGATAACTCTTCCAAAATGATATCTTACAACCAATCCCAGAAAATCACAGCTGTGTCATAAGATGAGGGTCAATGAGGTCTTCAATCTGCATTTCTCCCTAGACTTTCTCCCCACACCTCCTTCCCCATCCAACCCTGACCAAAATGTTTATTATACACTACATAAAATGGTATATAATAACTGCTTATGGCCTGAAAACGATCCAGCAGTCTGGTTGCCCAGATTTTAAGGCATACCCACAGGGCTGATTTTTAGCTTGAACACTATAGTTCTGGGAAGAGGAAAAAAGATCCAGAGGTCAGCCTTGCCCGAGTCCATGGATGAGTCTATATGACACTCACCCAACACAGATATTTTTCCAATAGCAACTTTGGCTTCTGGACATTTAATCTTCTGATACCAACCAGATTACCTAATTCCATGCTTCCCACCTCCTCAGCTCTAGTCACCAACACAAGACTTAAACTCCTGCATTGTTTCTAGCAAATGGCACTGCAAAATGAAAACCAATGAGAAACATCAAATGAAGAACGATGCATTGCTGCTCTTGGGCTTAGAATTCCACACTCCCAGCAGCTCTACCCATCACCTCTGCCCCAAACCAACACACTTATTTCAATTCTACCCAAATAGGAGCAAAGAGGACCCTCCCTCTGGAAGCTGCCTGATTTTTGCCAAGGGACTATTCCTACCCCAGGGAAATATCCCCCCCGCTCCAGAAGAAGTCATTATAAAATTAACTGGCGATAAAACCAACCACAGGGGGGTTGTGGGGCATTTATCTTTTTCAAATGCCTTGTTGTTTTTGTCCATCTGGTTGCATTTAGTCCAGAGGTATAATTTTCAGTGCTGCTCTTTTCTGGTGGACCATACAATTAAGGTATTTGAAAAACAAACAGCTCTTAACCACTGCATGGTTAGGAGCTAGTTTAGCAATCTGTGACCCATTTTTCCTGAGCAAACACAGTTCTATATCCAAGACAGTCAAAAGCAAAAACCAAAAGTCAGGGACTACTATTTCATATAATAGTAATCTGACCTCTTTTGGTACTCCTCAGAGAAAGGAAGGCAAAGAGAAGAAGCTGTTAAAGAAATTATACTTGTCTCTCTTCTCATCAATCCTTAGTATTGTATTTAGAGTTTTCACTATGCATATATAAAACATATTACATATATTTGAAACTCAGGGAACAGGAAAGTTCAAAGATGATAGGCACACTTGATGGACATGGTAGCATCAGGGAAAGAAGAGTCACATTCAAGAGAGGCATGGCTGTCAATTTCTGAAAGCTGCAAGCTGCCCATGTGAGAACATGTGTTATCTGTCTTTTTTTTTTTTTTTTTTAGAAAGCAAGCTTTATTGAGGGGACCCAAGGAGATTGCCCTTTTTTTTTCAGTTGAGGTCTCACTCCGGCTTCCAGGCTGGAGTGCTGTGGCTGTGGCACAATCACAACTTACCCTAGCCTTCAGCGTCTGGGTTCAAGCAATTCTTCTGCCTCAGCCTCCTGAATAGCTGGGACTACAGGTGTGCATCAGCATGCTCAGGTTAATTTTTTGTAGAAACGAGGTCTTGCCATGTTGCCTAGCCTGGTCTCGAACTCCTGCACTCAAGCAATCTTCCTGTCTCAGCCTCTCAAAGTGCTGAGGTTACAACCATGAGCTACCATAATTTCACTTTTGATCATGCATTCATCCAAATAAATGCTCTAATTCAGTTCCACATGGGAAACTCTATACATATTTTTTCCGTGGGTGCATGGCTTAATCTGCTTTTGGAATTTTTCTAAATCTTTCACTAGAGTATGATATGAGTATGCACACACATAAACACACACATTTTGATTTTTCAAAAGTGCTACTCATAGCTCAGTCATTAATGTTATTTACTAACTTTGGTTCCTAGTTTTTTCCACAAAATAATCAAATCTTACCCAATAGAAATGAAAGTATTCCACCAGCAAAGAAAGTCAAAGGAATTTGCTTCAGATTTCGAAGGCCCTTTGCAAGATAAGCATCCCTAGAGATGTTTTAGCCCCTGTTTAGCTCCAAGAATTCTAGACCAGAATGTACACATGGAAGAGTAAGTACAACAATTTTGTAATGCCACATTTACAGGGGATCACTTCCTCAAGAGCACACCCCATGTTCTCTCAATCCTGTCCTGACTTGCCCTGGGAAGAACCCATCATTCTGATTCCACCTTTCAGTCAATGAGGACAGATCAGACTCCCAACTACCCTTCAGTGAGACATATGGAGAGGTCCCTTTTGACGGTAACATGTCCTCCATGAAGGCAATGTAGGCAGATTGGAAATTGGCACTCAACTTCCAAAGACCAAAAAATGTGTGAGCTTCTCATCCTGGCTCAGGTATCCAGAGGAGGGACTATGTTACACTGGGTTTGTGGTTTTTTTCCATTGTGTTGATTGCATTTGGAGAATTCAGATGAGGAGTGATGAAATAATCCATTTGGAAAGTGGGGAATTGTGGGGAAAAGGGCATTATGAGCTTAAATACATAATATCTTTGTTTTCTAATCTCTGATTCACTGTTTTTCTCTCTCTTCATTCATTTCTTTTTCATATAACACAGAAGCATTAAGCAAAAATGTGCCAGGTACTGGGCTCTGTGCAAGAAATACCAAGGTGAGTATGGACCCCAAAGGGCCTGAGTTCTAGTCTCTCTTTTTGACTTGGACTTGAACCTCCAGCATTTCATTGTACCTTATACACAGTGAAGAGTAAGATGTAAACACTTACCTAGAAATGGGTTTGGGAGAATGTAATAATTCAGCATCTGTTTTCCAAAGGCTATTATCTTGAAAAAGAAAGCAAACTAGAATGCTAACAGCAGAAAGAATCAGCTCTGGCGGGGTGAAGGGTAAACCACTGTGAATCCATTAAGCATCAAAACCCCTTATGAAAGCAGAATCACCTTTGTCCCCAAGAGAGCCTCAAGGGTGTTTCCCCACCCATACCATTTCAATTAGACACGGCTTAAGGAGATGCCCTATAGAATGGCATAAGAAGGCCCTCGATCTTTCCAGATGACAGATTTCCACCCTTTGCTCATCTTCTTTTCCACTCACCAGCAATGGCTGTTCCTCCCCACCCCAGAGTACAGAGACAGTTCCAGGGTCCCCTCCCCACTCTTCCAGCCACCTCTGCAGCTGAGCTCCTCACACTTCTCAGCCAGCTGCTGAGTGAAGTCACAAGGTATTTTGGTCCCAATGACAGAGGTGTGAATGGCAGCTTCCACCCAGCTCCGATGAAATCATGCATGTGAACACGCTTTGCAAATTATTAAACCCAGATTAGGCAAATGCGAGAGGTGGCTACTTTAAAATGCTGAAGCTCAGTGCCTGGTATGCACAGCAGGCATGCATGCTAGAGGGAAAGGATCACTTCTTCTGCACCCCAGGGCAGTCTGTTTTCTTCCTCTATGGGCAGGATTCCCATTTCCTAGACCTGCCTTTTCCTGGAGTGAACTGAGTGCAAGAGCTCAGCACACAAAGACAGGCAGGACTATTTCTTGATCACTGCCTGTTGCAAATGTAAAGGGTCTTCCCCCTGCTCCCACAGAGGCTTTAAGTGTCACTAAAGAGGAGAGTAGCACACCTTCACTTGAGTCCTCTCTGGTGAGTTTGTGCATTTATTTAGAGTCTCTATAGGTCACCCCACGGGCTGCGTCTATAATGGCTACGTGAAGGGAACGCTGAAGGCATAAAACTGGATAATTCAGGGAGAACTGGAAAATAAGAAAGTTTATGTGGTTTCCCTAATTCACCAAAATTAGGCCTGCATCGATATAGACTTAGAATACCAATTGCCAAATCGTCTTCTTGTCTCTGGTCTGTCCCTGAGCTCAATATTCCTCCACTTTATGAATCAAATACAACATTTTAAAGGTAAACTTGATCATTCACTCTCCTGCCTAAAACTTTTCCTGGGTTTCTATTGTTTAACCCCACATTCCAACTATTCATTCAGAGCACAGGCCCTCCATCTGGACCCCTGCCAGTCCTGCTTCCCCACCCCTGCCTCTTTCCAGCCCTCACCTCCAGCTCGCTCTTATGTTCTATGTGCTCACTCACTCCCCCTTCTACTGACCTCCAGTGGCTCCTCCACACAGTCCCTGAGTTTTTCTTAACATGGCTTTTTCAGAGTGTGCTGTGTTCCTCCTCATTGTTTCCTCTCATAAAACTCCTATTCATTCTTCAAAACCCAGTGGAGACACTACCAATTTTATAGCTCCTTCCCTGATCACGTCTGGTTTTTTTCATCTGTGTGTTTCCTCTACTCCTTATGATGGCTCTATCACTAGGCTTGGCATATTTAATTAAAACATAATAACTCAACAATTAAGTAGAAACCTCTGAAGTCAGGTTTGAACCCTGAGTCAACCGTGTAATTTGGGAAGAGTTACCTGATTCTCTGCTCCTTCCTTTATGTGTCTGTGAAATAGGGATTAAAGGATATTGTGAGAATTAAATGAATCAGTGCTCAGAACACTGCCTGGCAGATAGTAAGCACTCAATAAATGCCAACCATTATTACTGTCATCACGTCTCTGCTCACTCGCTTGATGACCAGGTTAGCTCTCTGTGAGGACAGGGCCCGGGACATGAAATTGTCTCAAGTCACACTTCCACCAGAACCCTGGAATGGGTAATTTTTTGTGTTGTTTAACTCAACAAGTTTTTGCCAACAGCTCTGATTCTGCTTTAACATTTTGGAACTTCAAACTCCGTCTTGTCAGTGTCTGAGGCCAATGTAGCCATCTTTTATCGAAAACTCCCCATTTCCCACCAATATTCCAAGTAACCTGACTTTTCTTCACCCTTTTGATCCTTGCCTCTTTCTCCACCTCCCCTTCTCTACTCCTGTTTCTCCATTCAGCCTCTTCTACCTTCCATCCTTACCCAAAGATTCTATACCTTGCCTTTGCACCTGTGAGAACATTTAGAAATGGGGAAACTGGGAGTGGAAAAAGGGAGCAGTTGGTGGAAAGGGGACAAGGCTAAGAAGATGCCCTTGTCCTGCTCTCCTGTGCCCTCTGAGTGCATAGACACACAACCCGCTTCACAACTCCCTGGGGGCACTTTTTAAAATGCAGACTCCCAGGCCATACACTCCAGTCCTTGTGCACCGGAACCAGCTCTGTGAGTGGAAGTCAGGATTGTTCAGGGTCAACAAAACCTCCAAGGAATCCCGTGCACACTCTCACCTGAGAGCCCCTGACCTGGAGTTGTGGATTTGACTATGGTTCCTGGTATGAATTTGAACTGGCCAAGGGTGGCAGAATGTCCTCTGTTCTGACAAACACAAGTCCACTCTTGCTAAGTTTCCACCTCTGCTCCAGATGTTGAGCCTGAATCCAGGAAAAACTGACTTAAGCCTTTTTCCCCTAGAGAAAGGGTCACAAATTACATCACATCCACTACATCCGATTAAACCCACCCTCCCGGTCTCTGCACTTGGGCATGGACTCCACCCAGAGGGGTGTCAATGATTCAGAAAACCGCAGGCAAAAATCTCTTCATCTTCCTCCACTTTCCAGTCTCATTGATTATCTCAGGTGATTTCCCATTCTAACTTAATTTATTTCTAATTAGCCTCAGTAATATTGGAAGACACTCTCCTTCTAAAGAACAAAGACCCTACAGATGAAGCTAAAGGTCTTCACGACCCGTCTTCCTCCATCACTCTCTCCGTAACTACCGTGGCTGTCTGGTGTGACTCCTCCTAGAAACGTTTCTGTGCATTGTATTTATGGAAATGCATACAGAAAACATATGTGTTTGGAGGGGCTGGTTTTGCATTTTTAAACAAATTATGCCATACTGTATGTATTGCTCTGGAAGTTCACTTTTTTCACTCAATTTGTCTTTGAGGTTTCCCATGTCTTTGTAAAGCTCTGCCTCATTAAAAAGAATGGTATTGTCCTCCATCATCTGGATGTCCCATTGTTAATTTAGCATTGGCCCCACTGATGGCTTTTGGGTTGTTCTCAATTTTGACACTTCTAAACATGCTGTCATGCACCTCTTGTGTTCTCGCATGAGTTTATCTCAATAAAGACATTGAGATGTGAAATAGGGGGTCAGAGGCTATCCGCAGGTTAAATTTTCATTGATGTTGCCAAACGTCCTTCTGTCTATATTGATTTTTAATGCTTCCGCTCCTTTTAGGGAGGTACCCACTCTCACAAGCAGCCTGTTGTTTCTCATCGGCCGTTTTTTCTACATTCTGAGCTGGCAGGGGCCCCTGGCTATGACTCCCTCCCAAGTGGCTGTCTGAGTGACGGGCACACCATCTGGACAGCCCAGAGAAGGCAGTGATTATGAGTGACTCACTAACTGTCTATTTCAGAAAGCCATCCTGAGACCAAAGCCAGCATTGCCTCTCACCTGCGTTGCACTAAGTTGGTCCAAACTGACATTAACTTCCATGAACCTGTTGGGTTGTCCTCTGAGCTAGGAGATAGGCAACCTATTTGAGGTAGGCTGATTGCTTATCTGTCAAGGGCTTGGGGTGATGCTAAGTCCTGGGTATTTTAGAAGCGAGTAAAAGCGTTATCCTTTGCCTACAGGAAGTTTGTTACTGGGTTTAAAGGGAAGGGCTAATTATAAGCATAAAACAGGTCATAAGGTGAGGCTGTGGTTGATCGAACGCTGACTGAGTTTTAGCAACTCCAAGTTGGAGAAAAAAATGGCTTTTGAGGACAGACCAACCTGGATAGCTTCAAGGAGCAAAAGAAAATTGAGTCGGCCTAAACTGGTGTGAGGGCTTTTGATGGGAAATAAAAAGGGGGCGCCGAGGGTGGAGCCGCCAGTCCCAGCACCAGAAACTTACGAGACAAAGTGAGGAGCCCCGCCCCCCGCTGCGCGCTGTCCTGCCGGCTGGTCCCGCGGACCCGTGGCCCCCCGACCCACCCACGCAGCAGCCGGACTCTTGGGCTCGCTAGGTCTGGTTCCTCTAGCGTCGCCGCCGTGAAGAAAGTGGTTCGGCAGCTCCGGCTGGAGGCCGGGCTCAACCACGCGTGAATGTTTCCCAGGCAGCAAAATGCTCAGCATGACCCTCTGCTGACTGGAGTGTCTTTGAGTACAAGTCCCTCCAGATCCCAGAAAGTCTGCTCCTTTTTGTAGCAAAAGGAGTCTTTCAAAGGCTTCCCAAACCACTTCTTAGGTATAACCCAGTGAATATTCAAGAGAGGGGGAAATTTGAAGCCTGTGTAAGAGCTCATCCCGGCAACTCTTGTGCCACAATACACAGACTTCTACTTTTGTCAGTCTTTCACATCTACCTCTCTGAATTTTCGTGAATTGCTATTTCACAAGGGTCACTGTTTTATATACACTGATAGCAGCAGAATATTTAAAATAAATTTAAAAATAAATAAAAAGGGCATTGGAGATGCGAAGAGTTACTTGGAGACTGATGCAAAGTGGGGCACTGTGGAGGAGGGAGATGCCAGCTGCAAATAGACTCTGAGCAGAAGAGCTGGGAGAATAACATTGGATGGGTGGGGTGAGGTTAGGTGGGGCAGGGGTTTCTTGACATTAGGGAATGGTCTGGGCCATGTTTTTATGACTTCAACAAGAATTGAAGGTGACGTTAGTCTCTGCTCACCAGTAGCTCCTGGTTTCTGGTGCTACAACAGATGGCACATACTGTCCAAAGAGTAGCGGTGGGAAGAAGGGCGTAGCAAGAGGGGACCAGTTAAACTGGCCTCCTGAAATATATTATACACATGACTAGGAGTAACCACAGGACGCATTAATGGCAGACGTGTAGGCAGCTCTGGGAATGAGAGAACAAGAAAATGAGATGGCTTTTAAGTGAGGCCACTAAGAGGTACCTTAAAATTACATCAGCTTATAACCCAAGCCTGCTATGAGACCTGCTCTGAGTTCATTTCTGGGGTTAAATGCTTTTCTAATCCTGTCCCTTATATATCAGGCTCATTTGCTCACTCTCTCATTCTCTCTCTCTCTCTCTCTCTCTCTCTCTCTCTCTCTCTCTCTCTCTATCTCTCTCCCTCTCTCTCTCTTCCTCTTCCCGGCTCATCCCTCTTAAAGGCAGGGGAAAGATGGGATGACTTTTCCTGGTTTCATGGATATAAAACACACGCATAAATCTCTGCCATCAGGACATGACATGTACCTACATTGAGATGATAGGTAGTAGGGAATGCCTATCTTTCATAAAATGTAGGTGTGTTGCATTTTGATTCCATTTCTTGGGCAGGGGTGATCAGATATGTCCAGAGGGCACTGAGCAACTAAGCAGAATGTGATTCCACTAATCAATTCTCTCTTTCCCCCCAGAAAACACCATTACTGGTGGTGAAATTACTTTTGAACATAAGAGGGGCAAGTGTAATGTTATTGTCTCACAGCTATTTGGAGTTGTGCTGTGTACATGGAAAACTTGCTAGAAATGAGCTTTGGTTTGCTTTGTGACACATACTTGAAACTTTTGTGACAAATCTTGGCCAGAAGAGCCCACTTGTGTTTCATCGTAGAATGTATACACAATTATATATATATTTTTTATTATATATATATTACAAATATATTGCAATATGGGGTGAGGTCATGGAAGAAATGAACTTCAGTTCATGAAATTGCCACATGATAGGGCCTGGCCTGTTGTTATTGTGACTGCCATGAACCTGGCTCCTGAATCCCTAACTTTCCTTGAGGAACCTGGGTATCCCTATATAGGCTACAAGAAGTGTTTTCTCAAGGAACCAGTAGCCCAAGTAAAGCAAAAATGATAAGTCATCCTGTAGGAATGTCCACTTCCTTCAAAGGAAACTCCGTGGCTCCCTGCAGCCTTGCTTCTTCCCTCCCCAAAATGTGGATCTGAACACAATAACAATGACCCACAGCACATTTGTCAAATTTGGCATATTCTATCTCAAATAACACCTGCCCTGGGCCAGGTTGAGGGTTTCCTTTTCTACCTTCCTGTCATCGGATTTCATGCAGCATGAGGTGAAGATATAAGACGTTTATATCCCTACTACAGCAGTGTAACCTCCTATGAGAAACTGCTTGAACAGAAAGATCTATATTTCACCAAAAATGAATAGTAACTTTATGGATATTGGACACTGGGCAAATGACTATTTAGAGAAAGCCACTATTTAACAATACATCCAAGTTATATTACTGAGCAGAATTTTTTTTTTGAGTTGGAGTCTCACTCTGTTGCCCAGGCTGGTATACAATGGCACACTCATGGCCACCCCAGTGTCGACCTGCTGGGCTCCGGCGATCCTTCTGCCTCAGTCTTCCAAGTAGCTGGAACTATAGGTACACGCTACCACACCAGGCTAATTTTTGATTTATTGTAGAGATGAGGTCTCATCAAGTTGCCTGGGCTGGTCTCGAACCCATGGGCTCAGACAATCCACTTGCCTTGGCCTCCCAAAGTGCTGGGACTACAGGCTGAGCCACTGAGCCTGGCCCTGAGCAGAATTTTTAACACTGGTTGGAAGGCTCAGCATTGTGACACTTTACTGGCTTAGGAGGTAGGTTCTTGGTAATAGGAGATAGGTACTCACCTAGTGTCTGAAAAATTAAGATTTACAAAATCTTTCTGCTTAAAAAAAAATGAGGGAGGGTTTTGTGGACCACAACCAAATTTCTTTGTATATTCTAGAATCCAAATTCTGCTTACAACCACTCAAGTTTTAGCTTTCTAATTTAATTTCTTTTTAATATGCTGGCCCCATCAGGGCCCCTTATTCCATAATTTTTTCTGGCCGACCTCATGCTTTAGGTTATTAGAGGAAGTCAAGCAATCTGCAGCTGGAGAGTTCAGATGATTGGGAATCATTCATAAAGTTGGGGTGAACATTTGAAATCCCTTCTGCCTGAATTCTCTCTCTACAAACACAGATAATTCCATCAGCACAGGTATCAGCTGGTTTCCAGTCAGCAAAATATACATAAAGGCATGGAATATAATTCCATTCATTCAAAAGTGAGGACAAGATCCAGTAGAGATGACTTGTGGGCAGTTATGGTTCTCTGTGTGTATGTATACCTAGATGTAATGGAAGTGCCTGTATTTGGACTCTGGTGAGGTCAGGCTTTCTTCTGAAGAACATTACCCCAATGGGAAAGCCTAAGACACAAGGTGAATGTGGGGAGGGGTAGGGAGTTGTAACAAAAGTGCCTGGTCTCCAAATCTTCACATGCCCAAATGGTATCAAGAGGAAACTAGGATGTAACTGTAGAACTGTCTCACAGCTTTCCAGAGAGTCAATGAGCATGTGACTTTGTACCCCACTCCAGCTGTGATGAATCCAAGCTGGCAGGAATACCAAGAGGCCATCAACCTATGAGAATTAGGATGACTTTCCTTAAAGATTTGAGGAAGTAAAGAGCTGTAAGAGTGATTACAGAGAACTTAGAAGTCTTTAACTAGTTTCTCCCCCTTAAAGGGCTCTCATGGTTCCTCTCTTCTGCTTACATCCTGGGTTATATCATCCACCATCTCTTAGGGTGCACTATATCATAACTCTTAATCTGCCAGGGGGAAGGACAGAGAAATCTCTTTGATGGTTCCCCAGAGTGCAGTGGATTGTAAAATAGATTCAGCCCCATCTTGGCCAGCCAGCAATGTACTGCGTTTTTAACCCAGGTACAGTAGAGCTTATCAGAGTTGAGAGAAGGATAAAAATGAGCCTTAATTAAGCCTGTATAGTTTATTGGCAAAGGATGGAGGAAGCAGTAGTTGGAAAAAGAGTAGTAAAACTAATAAAAGGCTGTCACATTATAGCTTATTCATCATTTTGATCCAGTCTAATGAAAAGATGCTGGCAGGTTGATCTCGAGCATCCTTTTGTGCCGTGGTGGTAACAAGAAGGCTGCTGGTAGTAACAGCTGCAGTAGCTACCATCACTGTGGACAAGCTATGCCCAGAGAGGTGGTAGACATGGTGGTGGAGAGATTCACTTCTTTCTTGACCTGGACTTCACAGCACAGATGCTTCCTGGGCCGTGTACCATAGATCCTGTTCAGTCCTGCCAAGTAAATGGTGGACAAGGAGAAACTTCCTTCTCAGAATTGGAGAATTAGTGCCAAGGACTTTCCCATTACAATGGAAGGTTAGCCGCGGGATGGCGGATTATAACTCCTAACCTAATCTGCTTACTTAGATCAAAAACATTCAGAAAGTTGAGTGCTTGGCATGTGCCGATAATCCCAGTTACTTGAGAGCCTGAGGCAGGAGGATTGCTTGAGCCCAGGAGTTTGAGATCAGCCTGGGCAACATAGCAAGGCCCCATCTTTAAATAATAATAATAATAATTTTAAAAAAAAGTTATTCAGGCCGGGCTCAGTGGCTCAGCCTGTAATCCCGTGCTTTGGGAGGCTGAGGTGAGTGAATTGCCTGAGCCCGAGGGGTTCGAGACCCACCTGGGCAACTTGGCAAGACCTCATCTCCACGATAAATCAAAAATTAGCCAGGTGTGGTATCACACGCCTGTAGTTCCAGCTACTTGGAAGGCTGAGGCGGAAGGATTGCTGGAGCCCAGCAGGTTGAGGCTGCGGTGGCCGGGAGCGTCCACTGCACTCCAGTCTGGGCGACAGAATGAGACTCCAACTCAAAAAAAAAAATATTCAGAAAGGGCCACCTCCTCACATTTCAGCTTCCATTCTCATAAAGGTTTTGTGAGCCTGAGACTGAGAGACAGTCCTGAGACTGAGACAGACCAGACAGACTGAGACAGACCAAATCTCTTCAGTTTAACCACTGGTCTTCTGGGAGATGAGGGTACCATGGATGTGATCATGGGCTTTTGAGCATAGGTGCAGAAGTGAAACAAGGAGGACTGGATCAGTCACATGTGAAAGCAAGCCTCTCAGCAGCTCACACCATCCTTGAACTGCTTGATTAGGTAAAAAAAAAAAACTCGACTTCAGAAAGTTGAGTACATGGCATGTGCCTGTCATCCCAGCTACCTGAGAGACTGAGGCGGGAGGATTGTTTGAGCCCACTTTATTAAAACATTGGCCTATGAGGTATATTGTGTATCAAAGGCCTTCAAGGAATCTCTTTTTTGGCAAGTGTGACTTTCTGTGGCAGAAAGAAAACTCTGTCAAATTTCTTCATTTTAGTAAAGACAAAATCGAATGTTCATAAAGTTACATGACTTACTTGAAGTCACACAAGGGTGTGTCCTGAGCATTGCTAATAAAAGTAATCACAATAAAAAAATTATTCAGAAAGGGTCAGATGAAAACCATCTTTAGCTGATGACATGAGGTTATGGATGAGGACAAGCCACCTGGTTCTAAGAGACTGTCAAAAAAGAAAACGTCCTAAACTGGCAGACTGAATGTTAATGAGGAAAGAGTGTAAGGGAAACACTCACACCACTCACATCCGTATATGTGGGTGATGCCAGATAAGTCTAACAATTGAAAAACAAATAGACATTATGGAAAAATGAACAAGGCTAGAAGAAAAAAATAGAAGGAAGAGAGGCAGAAGAATCTGGTAGACTGGAACTCCAAATGTCTTCTTTAGTATCCAGCAGAAAAAAGGAACAGAAAACCAAAGCTGGACTAGGAAGAAGGGGTGAATTCACCAGAATTAATGCAGTGTTTCTCCCATCCTTCTCAGTCTCTAGAGCTGATGGCTATTTTTGGACCACCCTTTCTGCATCTTATTGGTGGTGAGTTGTGCATCAAAACCCCTAAATGGGAAGCTTTCAGGGGATTAGAAGCCATTCTTATTTTGCCAGTTGGGTCAAATTTTGAACACCTGGCCACTGCTGCACCCACTGAACACCACACCACTGGTGAATTAAAGAGAACCTGGCATGGCCTCCAGCCCAGAGTGACTACAAGTCAATAGGATAAGATGAAACCAACTGGGGAAGGAGAGAGAGAGAAAAAAAATGTTAAGATACAAAGGGAAGAGGTCATGGGTCAAATATGAGTAGTCAGGTAAGGCCATACAGAGAGCAAAGGAATGAATCAGATGGAAAAGCAAAACGCCTGGTAATAAGGCAGAAGTCTCCAAGCAGGAGGTTCGTCCTGCAGCTGCTCTGTTCCAATTCCACCAACAGTTCTCTAGAAAAGAAATCCTACAATTTTTGTCCCCCTGCTATGGAGCAAATGCACAGTGAGCATTGGGATAACACACAACATTATTCCAATCTAAAAAAACTTGCAAGACCCAATTTTCATTGCTGTTCACAAAGGAGTAAGAAACACTTTTCAGCCATGGAATATCAACGATTGCTCCCAACCATTAGAATCCAGGAAGAGGCAAGGAAGGGTCCTCCCTAGAGGGTTCAGAGAGAACATGGCCCTGTCAACACCTTGATTTTGAACTTCTAGCCTTCAGAACTGTGAGGGAAACATTTCTGCTGTTTTTAAACCACCCTGTTTAAATTGTGGTCGCCATAGGAAACCAACACACTCCCTCTTTTTCCTGCTCCCCGTGGGACTCTCTCAGAAAAAGGGCTGATGGTGACACATTCCTCCCTGGAAGAAGTACCACAGAAGCCTGCAGGTGAGTGAGATGAAAAGGGAACCAGGCATAGGCTGGGAAGAAAGATCTTCTGGAATGTCCATCCTCAGCAAAACATTCGGGTCATTTTGTGTTTTATGAACCCTGAAATCACTCCATAAAACCTGTAATGCTGATGGGCCAGTTACTGCTCAGTAAGTGAGGAAGGGAAAGGCAAGCGTAGATATAAATAACATTTACTGGGAGCATGTCATATGCCAGACACTTGCTTCACATGTAATATCTCATCTAATCCCCCCAATAACTCTCTGAGGTAGGGATGATTAGTATCCCTACGTTACAGTTGAAGAAGTTATCTCAATAAAGCTAAATCACTTGCCTGAAGCCACTCAGCTAATGGCGATCAAACCAGGATTTAATCCCAGGCAGTCCCTGAATGACTATTATAAGCCACCCTCGTGCCCCTTGCAGCCTGCCTACATTGGGCCAGGTCACTTGCAGTTCCTCACCCCCTAGCCCCCTCGGGACCATAGACACTGCCTGACCTTCTCCTCTAGGGTTGAGCCCAAGGCTCTCTTCACCATGCCCAGGTTTTTATCTATGAGGTCAGCGAAACAAACAAACAAAAAAACAAAAAAACCTTTATTTTGCCTTATTTGGAAACTTTTGACCAAGGTAAGAAGAATTCTTGTAAAAAGGGTTAGGAAGGATGTTCTAAAGGGGAAGAATATAGGTTCTGCAGGAGTATTCTGGAGAGGTACATGCTAGACACATTTTATGGGCACCAATTTCACAGAGTAGCCAGGTGCAAAATGAACTTTAAGGAGTCACAGATTCATCCCCTAGCCTTTGCTTTATCCTTTGCTTTATAGCTAAATGGAAGGAAAGAGTCTTTGCTATTCTTCAGGAAGGGAAAGATGGAATTCTGGCACTTGCTCACAGGCAACATCTACTTTTATTGGTCTGTAAATTCATTTACTCCCCTGGAATCATGTGACCACACCATTCAGTATACAGGTAAATTAAATATGGAGCTTATTTTTAGGAAGTGAAGGGTGACAGCAAAGAAAAATGTCTGTATAGAAAACCTAAATGTATCATGAAATGCAGAAAAGACAACCTTTGTAAGGGATCTTTTGAGCATTTGATTCACTGTATTTTTTCCAGAAACCTCCTTTTTTTGATAATCCCGGTAGATCCTACCCTGGCCCTTGAATGAAGTTAAGGAGAATAAAGCATGCTCATCCTAAACTCCCTCCCTGGAGAGCGGCTGGAATGTTGATGGGTGATTTCAGATAGAGTAATCCAACCGTTGGTCTTCAGTAATTAAGCACCAGCCTAAATGTCTTTGTCATCAGGGGAACTATCATATAGGCAAGAGGCTTACTAAATTATCCATCAGAATTGCCAATCCCTTCTTTGTTCTCTAAAATCTCAATTTCTCTCTTGCTCAAATTGTATTATTATTTTTTCCCTTTAATGTTTTGAAGGTCAACACAATCTGGGTTTAAATGAGAACAAAGTAGGACGTCATCCCATGGTCTGTGGCTGAGTGGAAGGAATTGCTAGGGTTAAAAAACAAAAGGCCGGCCAGGCACGGTGGCTCAAGCCTATAATCCCAAAACTTGGGGAGGCCAAGGCGAGAGGATTGCCTGAGCCCGAGGGTTCAAGACAAGCCTGGGCAAGACAGTGAGACCTCGTCTCTACAATAAATCAAAAAATTAGCTGGGAGTGGTAGTGTGCACCTATAGTTCCGGCTACTTGGAAGGCTGAGGCTGAAGGATCCCCTGAGCCCAGCAGGTCAAGTCTGCGGTGGCCGGGAGAGTGCTATTGCACTCCAGCCCAGGCGACAGATGAGACTCCAACTCAAAAAAAAAAAAAGTTTTAATAAAGAAGAACAAAATCATGAACTGCAACTTGGATGAAATTCGAGTTTATAATATTGAGTGATTTCTTACAGAAACAAAGAGCTGAGTATCACATGTTCTCACTCATAAGTGGACCTTGAGCAACTACCATAATAATATGAGAAAAGGATTGACAGAAGCGGGAAACTGCAGGGGCGTGGGTGGGGCAGGGAGGTGGGATTGACGATAGTCGATACCTGCCTGGGGTAGGGGGGAACACCTCATCAACAACGGTACCTGCACAATGAATATTTGTATACCTCACCCTGAATTTTACTCCACAATTTTAAAATAAAAATTTTTTAAATGGCCTAGATTCAAAGGACAAATGCCAGCCACTCTGCCACTAAGCTAACCTCTGCATCGATAAAGTAAAAGGTCAGAAGTCAGGTAATCCCTATATTTCCACTCACTCTGATATTCTGTAATTCCTCAGTTGCACTCTTGATGTAACCAGGGCTGGCTTCTTGATTTAAGGTATCCCCCCTCCTTCTAAGAGTCCTGCCCAGACCAAGAGATACAGAAGAACTCAACAAAAGAGACTCATCGCCAGGCATGGGTCCACTTGGATAGATTGAGAACAACACTTTTTACATAGGACATGGGCAATCTCACTGTGGAACAGATTTTTCTAGACCCCTGTTTCCTGTGCAAAGGGTCTAATTTTCTTAGTGGGGTAAAGAAACAATCTCTAATTCCCAGAGCCTACCCGTCATGAAATATGATCTGGGCCCAGGAGCAAACCATCATAAAGCCCAAACCAAAGGAAGCCTAGCGATCAAATTATATGAACAAAAATATGTCTCTTTTCTACTCTTTATGCCTGTCATAAAGATTCAGTTGATTGTCTTGACTTATCATATGTGATCCAGGGAACAAATACCACAAAAGCCAAAATCCATGGTTTCTCTCAACCACCAAGCGCCAGCTGTAAACCAAGACACCCTGTTCAGCATGACTGCTTTTCATGGTGGGCAGCTAGTCCCAGGGGTATTTGGATTAGGCCAAGAGTCTGAGCATGATAAGCAGGCAGCTGGTGGGTTTGTTTGGCCCCTATTCAGATTTAACGCATGGCTCCTCCCCAAAATATGCACGTTATTGTCATTGGACTCAGTATGTCTAACTTTCAGTTTTCTGTTGTAGGGAGAAAGATTCTGATTTGGACCATGAACTCCATGAGGTCAAGAGTTGCATGTTATCTCCAAGAAGTTGCCTAGTAGCTACCACAGGATGGGTGCTCCATGACTTGTTACATACGTTGCCCTCCCACCCCCACACAGGGTGACTTCTTATTCACCTTGGGCCTGGCTCTGATCTGTGCTCAAAGCAAAGGACAAATGGGAAAACACACAATGAAGCTACTGCAGGATAACGCCCTGCTCACCCACCTTTCCCAGGATGACAGATTTCTCCTTTGGTGAAGGGAGAAAAGGCTTTGTAAAACTCATCTCATTTCCCTCTTTGTCTTTCTCCTCAGGTAAGACTGGACTCTGGAAGTATTCTTTTTAAGAGATATTCTCAGCCCTAAGAGTTTAAATGAGGCCTAGGAGAAAGGGACAAAGTTGTGACAGCTTAAGACTATAGTAGAACTTTTCTAGAAAGAAAGAAAGAAAGAAAGGAAGGAAGGAAGGAAGGAAGGAAGGAAGGAAGGAAGGAAGGAAGGAAAAGAAAGAAAGAAGAAAGAAAGAAAAAGAAAGAAAGAAAGAAAGAAAGAAAGAAAGAAAGAAAGAAAGAAAGAAAGAAAGAAAACAAAGAGAAGTGTCCAGTCCAGCTCATGTGGTTAGGGACAGAACTCTGGTAGGAGGTAAGTGAACAGAGTACCAGCTGCCACACAGTTGAGGAAGAAACTCCACTGAAGTGTACACAAGAGTTTGAACCTTAAACAGGTTCCCAGCATTCTGAAGGAAGGAAATTCTGTCTTACCAAAATGTTGGAATCCACAGAGGTTTACACATGGCAGGAAGGAGACTTTTAAATAAGATGATTATATGTCCCAGTCTGCCTGGGATCATTCCAGTTTATGCTTTTTGTCCTGGTGTCTTACTCTGTTCAGCACTTGTTTGGGATTTTTCATCTTTTGACAAAGTAAAATCCTTCACAGTTCCAGTAAATTAAACCTGAAGCGTTGAATCCCATTGTGCACCTCAGCTTCCTTCGTGGTCTTGGAGTCGTGTGTGAGATACATTTTAGTCCCTAATTACATTTGAAAATGATCCCCTATCGTTGTCTCCATTTCCCTGACCTTCCATGTGTAACCTAGCAAACATCTCCCTTTCAGTGAGATTGTGATAAAATTAAATGCTTAAATGTGAGCAGGTTGAGGTCTCAGGTAGTAGTGAGAGAAGGTTTCAGAGAAATGGTGACCATACCTGTCGCTGGGGATACCAATCAGTTTTTCTGTGGGTTGGATCATGCACTAAAAGAAGCTGCCAGGCAACCAGTTGTTGGGGACCAGTAGGAAATGTGAGAATTTTTAGGCTAGGTATACATAAGGTATTTGAAGGAAATAGAATCTGAACGCTTCCTGCTGGAAAGCATAGTGGGCAGTCCCAATGCTCTTGCCACAGTTGTTTGTTTCATCTATTATATGATATATACCTATAACTATTTTTTATTTTATTATTTTATCATGCTTTTTATTTTACAAGAAACCCTTTGGTAACAATAAAGTTAAAAATAAGAGTGCAAATTTGATGAGAAATTCCATTTTGAATTCCCATTTCTCAAGAAAGTTGATAGTGAGCATGTAAGTTGTGCAAATTGTCAACATTAGCCATCCATCATGGGGTCTGGGGAGACAGCACGACTCCCATGAAAAGCAAAAACACAAATCTGCTAAAGAATTATTGGAATCTCTCTCAAAAGTTAGTGGTTATTTTTAGGAAGAATGTGCCCAGAGATGATAATTTAGCATGTACAGCTGCAGTATATTTATGTATCATTTGGTGTAGCATGACTTTTCATTTAGCTTAAATGACTCTCCTAAAATTCATTTTGGTTATTTGTAATTCCAGTTTTTCTTGTATGTGTATGAAAAAAAGTAAGCTAGACATCTTGACTGCTTTAACAGAGGGAAAATTTAACAAACAGTTAAACGAGACCATTTTTATGTAACTATAATGGATGCTTCAAACAGAAAGTTAATCCTGTCATTGTTCCTTTTTTTTAAACTTTCAATTCATGGAATCTGACTACAGTTTTTTAGAGTTCATCTGTTTAAAGTGGAAGATCTGACAAGGTTATAAATGCTGTTGCAAATTCAGTTAATAAGTTCAATATTGAAGATAAAATTAATTTTTGTAGCAATTATCTGAACACAAATTACATATGGAAAAATATCATGGTAAAAACAATGTTGTTGCTAAATTAAGAAGTCAGTAGAGTCAAAATATATTTGAAACTTGTTGTGATGCACAGATAATTTATAGTTTTGTTCAAACAAACTTCAATGTGCCAACATTTAAGCTAACAGCTGTAGCCTGGAACATCTTGTAGTGCCATAAGGTAAGGAAATGCTAAAAAAACAAAAACCAATGATGAGGATGTGTCAAAGGAACACAGAGCCAACAGGAAGAGCCACCAATGCTAAAGGTGAAATAATTTGGGCAAACAAAATAAGTAGCATAGCATCAGGTTATAACCCAAAGTATAAGATAAATATCCACAAGTCCATACTGATATAAATAAATGATAATATAAATAAATAAGTGGAAGAGTGGAGACAAATATTTCTTAAAGAACTCTAAATAATTTTTTCAGTTATTCCTTCCTGCAGGAGGAGCTTAATGAGCTCTAACCCTGCCTATAAATATGGGCCACCCTTTAGTGTCTGGCCTCCAGAACAGAGAATAGAAAGGGAGACAATGGGAACTTCCCATAAGGAATCCTGGCAAATACTAAGTTAATCAAGTGACCAAGGTTAACATCACCAGTGATAAGTCATGTTGACAGCATACTCCTCTGATGTGATACCATGAGAAGGGATGTCACCTCTGCTATGTGTGGTGGGCTAGGTAGGCTGGAGTCACAAACTGGTAACAAGATTTTACCAAGACAGTTATGAATTTAAAAAGGTAGATTTATTTAAGAGATAAAGCGTCATGAAGAGCACAGTGGCCAAAACAGCAGAGAAGCTGCCTGCCATCTGCAAAGAGGTGGGGGCTAAATAGAAGTATTTATAAGACTGTATCAGGGTCCAGTGTGGGCTAGGGGAATTAGTCATGGGACTTGGAGAAGTTTGCAAATTGGCTGGGCTTTGCTCTTTTAGAGTTAATTAACAGCCATATTGACTACTTTTTGTTTACCAAAGAACTAGCAGCAAATGGCTAATTACTTTTTGTTTACTGCAGAACTAACAGCAAATGTTATACAGCTGGCACAATCACTATGGCATTCTTCTCCAAAACCCATGACCCCAGTTTAACCATGAAAAATACATTAGACAAACTCAAGTTGAGGAACATTACACAACATGCTTGACCACTATTCTCCAAAACTTTTAGTCATGAAAACACAGGAAAGGCAGACATTGTCATAGTCTATAGAACTAGGGAGACACGACAACTAAATGTTGTCATGACATGACAACCAGTGTGGTAACCTAGAATAAAAGAAGAACTTTAGTAGAAAACTAATAGTAAAATCTGAATATAGCGTTCAATTAATAGTATTGATGGTTTTTTGGTTGTGACAAATGTCCCATGCTAATGTGAAATAATGACAATGGGGAAAACCAAGGGAAGGGCATATGGGAATACTCCTCTGTACTGTCTTTGACATTTTTCTCCAAATCTAAATCTATTATAAAGTATAAGAGTATTAAACACAGTATCCGTAAAAGGACAATTTTCAGAACTATTATAATTAATTAACATGTTAATAGCATTGTTTTTTGTTTTTTGTTTGTTTTTTTGAGTCAGAGTCTCACTCTGTTGCCCAGGCTGGAGTGCAGTGGCAAGTTCACGGCTACTGCAGCATCAACCTGCTGGGCTCAGGTGATCCTTCTGCCTCAGTCTTTCAGGTAGCTGGAACTACAGACACATGCTACCATGTCCAGCTGATTTTTTTTAAATTGTAGAGACCAGGTCTTGCCTAGTTGCCCAAGCTAATCTTGAATCCCTGGGCTCAGGCAATCCTCTGGCCTCTGCCTCCCAAAGTGCTGGGATAACAGGCATGAGCCACCACTCCCAGTTTACATAGCATTTTAATCAGAATCACAAAGAAGATGCACAGGCATCAGAATTTTTAAAATTTGTGTAG
The DNA here is from genome assembly GCA_963574415.1 of Tarsius wallacei. Classification (NCBI taxonomy): domain Eukaryota; kingdom Metazoa; phylum Chordata; class Mammalia; order Primates; family Tarsiidae; genus Tarsius; species Tarsius wallacei. The sequence continues at coordinate 3,418 of CAUYQG010012517.1, read as the reverse complement.
GTTATTTGATCGGTCAAAATTGAGAACCAACACTTTTAAATTTTAGTATGACAAGAGTGCCCAATAAAAAAACAAAAACAAAAAACAAAAGTTAATAGATACATGAGTGAACAGAAAAATGTAACTACGAACTTGTTGTACAACAAAGTTGTATTGAATACAGAACAGTAATTCAGCATGGAAGAATGCACCCATTCTCTGCTGTTTCTCAGGAGGTGCTGACATCCTAAGTCCAGTTTTATCTGTTGAAGAATGTGTTTTTTAATCAACCTGAGGACCTTTAAGTTAAGGGTATTTAATTTGGTTTCGACTCAAAATATATTCAAAATCTTTTATTAAATAATTAATGTGTGGAAAGCCCAAAACATTAGGGTTTGAATTTTAGTTGTTGACAACAAAAACTGCAAACAGGAAGACATTGAAATGTATCCCTTTAGAATAAATGGGAGAACTGACAAGGGAGAAAAAGGGGGAGATTGTCTTATGAAATATTTTTGATCTACTTCTACTAAAAAATTATTCCTTGTTTATCTAAAATTCAGATTTAACTGGGCTTCCTGTGTTTTTGTCTGTTAAATCTGGCAACCCTAGTTGTGGAGAGAAGACTGGGACCCAGCCCAGTATGTATTCAATAAACTTTTTTTTAGCCTTGCTCTATTAGGTGCTGGGGATAAAAACATTAAAGACATAATGGTACCACAGAGGAACTCTCTACTATCTCATTACCTTGCTTTGTGATCTTGAAGAAGTTACTTCCCTTCTCTGAAATCTCTGTCTTCATCTGTAACATGGGGCTCCTTTCAGTTTCAGGCTGATCTGATACACATATGGAACTCTGATTATGAAGGGATTTTGTTTTAATCATTCCACTGAGCATCCTCAGGGTAGACATGTGGGCTAAGTCTCCTACATGTGTCCTAATGAATCCAGTATTTTTGCCAAATTATGCTGTTCTCGGGAGCAGCCTCCTCTTCTATCCCCTCCCTATCTTGTAAAATTTGCTCCCCTTGTCTGAAGCCCATCCCTGGAGAGAGCCAGGAAGGATTCAAAGCCAGTAGCAGCACAAACTCCTCCTTTCTGCAAACACAGGTTCTCTGATGGAGAAGATTGTGGGAAACAAGTGGGATGGCACTACAGCTCAGAAGGTGCCAACGTCTTGAGTGAGTGACCCAAGGCCGAAATGACCCCTCAAAGTCATGGCATCTTGGCTTCAGATGAGACTATGACTAAGCATTGCAGCAATCACAGAGGAAATCTGTTTCTTCATGTCTCTAGGGAGGGGCAGACTCATGCATTTTCCATCACCACTCAACCTCCTCTACCTCCAGCTTGAAGTTGCTGAGTCCCAACTCTACTAGTCAGAGGTTAGAGACTGACAGCCTTCTATTCCCAAAGACTTTACAATCTAGCTGGGAGGGTGGGGCAGTGGGTGGTGTGGAAGCCATGCTAGGCTGCCTTATATTCTTTGGGGCTTTAATTATTTTTGTGTGTAAGTGACAAGTGGCAAGTCAATCACTGCCTGACTTAGAAATTTAAGATGATGATTATGACAAAAAGAAATACTAAAGTTTTCTTAAGACAAGATGCTTTACAGAGTGAAGGATGCCGCTTGTCTTGATTTTTTCCTGTTCTGCATAGAAAATCTTAATTTAAATGGATTCCCAGAACAAACAAATCTGGAGAGGTTATCCGACTCAAGCATGACTAAAGTTGATAAAAATATTGATTAAGTATGCATCACAAGCATGGAATGAAAACAATTGACAATTATGGCAGCACAAAATATACAACAAAGTGACTTCCAGTTACTAGAGACCTGGGAGCCATTCTCCTGCTCCTCCCCACCCAGAATCTGGTGAAAACCACTGACTAGGATGACCACAGGAAGTCACTGCCACAGCCAGGAGGGACTTTTCTACTTCCAGACCCTGCTGAAGGAGGGCCTCTGTGTCACACTGACATACCTGTCCCCTGCTGTGTGCTCTAGGACAAGGCTTTCTTCTCTGTGGGCTCTTATCTGCTTAGTCCTTACTAATGTGATTGCTCAAGGCTTCCTGGAATACCAAGATCTTTTTCAGCTGACTTCGATATAAGGTTGTCTTCCCATGATATACTTGTTAAAATGCTCACTCTGTAAACTTGAGAAAGGCTTCTGTCTGTTGCCTGGGACTCCCATGCTCCATCCTCAGATCTCAGTGTTGTATCTGTATGCTTCTCTGCATGAAAAGCAAGATAAGGCAGGTGGGTTACCCTGTACCCTACTTCTGTCTTTCCGTCTTCCATTTATTTAAACAAACGTAATCCCGCTCCTTGGGAGGCTGAGGTGAGTGGATTGCCTGAGCCCGCGGGTTCGAGACCCGCCTGGGCAGGCGAAACCTCATCTCTACAATAAATCAAAAAATTAGCCGGGCGTGGTAGCGCACGCCTGTAATTCCGGGCTACTCGGAAGGCTGAGGCGGAAGGATCGCCGGAGCCCAGCGGGTCGAGGCTGCGGTGGCCGGAAGCGGCCACTGCACTCCAGTCTGGGCGGGGGGGTGAGACGCCAACTCAAAAAAAAAAAAAAAAAAAAATTTTGCTAGAGGATCACCATTTTGAACACATCACATATCTAGAGACCTGGAAACCAAAACTATGTTTTTCCCTTGGATGTCTTAATTAAAAACTAATTTAAGAAGCAAGAAAAATCAGTTCCTAGCTTGAAATATTGCTTCTCTGACAGGGCTTGCCTTGCTGGAAGTCATCCCAAAGTTGTTTGGAGTGTCAGGTTCAGAGTCAATTGAGTTTTTCTGTGTAGTAAAAAGAGGTGGCTCTCTTACTGTGACTGTTGGTCCCAGGGTTGTAAGCTTTGGAAAGGGCTGACTCGGAAACTATGAGATACTAGCCCAAGCACTATATTTTTGAATTAGTCTTGACTGACAGGTCTCTCTTCAGTGTAACCAGCTTGAAGGGAGAATTGCAGTTATAAAAACAGAATTTGCATTTGAGAATAATCTCCTATATGATATAATATTTAAGCTTTATATTAATCAAAATAACAATAGGGACAATATTAATTTTTGAAGCGAGTTGTAAATTAGAATACTGAATTGGTAATAATGACATTGTATTTTGTTTAGGTTTTGCTTCTTGGATGCTACCACTTCAAAAGAGCACACAGTTCATGTGAAAGTCTGAGTAAAATTCACAGAGTACCATCAAGGATCTCTGAGTCCAGGAAACTGAGTTTGGCGGTGCTAATTTGTATTAAGTTGTTGCATGACAGCTGGGAAATGATTTAGTGCTTGCCACCTGAATCAAGGCACAGACCATTGGTTTCTTTAATGACGTGAATTTGAATCGAGGCCAGTATCTCTAAATTTGAAATAAGCTGATACTCTGTCTTGAAAGATGATACGGGTCACTTACGTTGTGGAAAGTA
>CAUYQG010012513.1:0-24249 GCA_963574415.1 Tarsius wallacei | reverse complement strand
CCTGTAGTTCCAGCTACTTGGAAGGCTGAGGCGGAAGGACCGCCGGAGCCCAGCAGGTCGAGGCTGCGGTGGCCGGGAGCAGCCACTGCACTCCAGTCTGGGCGACAGAGTGAGACTCCACTCAAAAAAAAATTGTATATATATAAAGTGTGTAACTGGATGCTTTGGTATACATATACCTTGTGAAATGATCAGCACAATTAAACTAAGCTAATTCACACAGGTATCACCTAACACAGATACTAGATTTTTTATGTGTGGTGAGAATACTAAATATCTATTCTCTTAGCAATTCCCAGGGTACTATATAGCATTGTTAACAATAGCCCATGTATTGTACATTAGATCTCTAAAATTTAGTCATCCTTCATAGCTAAAATTTTGTCCCCTTTGACCTACATCTCCCCATTTATCCTATCCTTGAGTCCCTGGTAATCACCATTCTACTCTGTTTCTATGAGTTCAACTTGTTTAGATTTTACATATAAGTGAGTTTGTCTTCTGTTCTTCTTTCTTCTTTTTCTTAGTAAGATTTATCTTAATTTTAATAATTAAAAATATATTTCTTTTCACTCTACCTGTGTAATCCAACTGAATGGTTAAGTAGAAAGAAACAGAGAAAGAATTTGAAGGAAGGAATATTGTAATACAAAAGGAATTTACAGGACAGTGTCTACTATCTATAGAAGTACTGCATTGAAGTATTATATTGAAGTAGTTATTTCTTTTGTTTTCAAGGATAGGAAACAACACTTTATAATCTTGATAGCTTTGGCTGTTATAGTCAGAATAGTGACACCCGTTTATGTGAAAAACAGATTATCTTCAAAATATTTGTTTTTAAAAATTCAAACATTTTAAATTTATGTTTCTTGTCTTTTAAATATATCAAAGATATTTTTTCTTCAAGTCTGTCCTACATATTTTTGTCAGCAAGCTTCCAATCTATTTGTCAGAAGAGCAATTTGACATGTTGCAATTCTAAACATCAGTGATCAAAGTTCAACCTGGTTTTGACCACTTTTCTGTCACTTGGCTGTGAAGTGGGACTAAAATCTTGCTAACTCCCTACCAATCCTCTTTTCTTACCTTAGTTCAAATAATAAGGGGGCCATTCTCATGTATAAGTGGACTCGACAACATTGCCTATGTGCTATTAATAACTCGGCCACAGAGAAGTTACAAAACTTCTCAATAACTCTTCTGCCTGCTTTTCTATATTGCTTGCAACAATACGACTGGAGGTTTCATCCTTTGGCAACAGCGATCTATAGTCCCTCGTGTGAGTGCAAATGACTCTGGGCTAGGCAGCCAAGGGTGAAGGGCAGGATGCAGAGTCCATAGTAAACTTCTTATTCCTTTATGTTCTTCAGCTTAACTGAAAAAGACTATGCCAGGCTTCTAGAGAGCTCGATGGGAACAGGGTCAGAACAGAAAAAAACAAAGGTAGAAGCAGCAAAGGTCAAAATGTCAAAAAACATGAAGGTCGGGTGGTGAGAATCTCGGTGGGTGCTGTGGTGGGAGTCTCTGGAAGGTGGGTGGTTGGTCATTCAGGGCCAAGGAGAAGGCAAGCAGGCACTGCCAGCCAGGGCTGAGGATGAAGAGGTGCAGAGGCACTTCACATTCAGGCAGAACAGCAAATCAGCCTGTGATGAAACGAGACACTCTTCATTTACAAGGACGAAGTCCTGCCACACTGATGTGATGGTTGAAAGACTCATTGTAGCACAGTGCGATCTATGGACTGCATGGGAAGAGCCATGCCTGTGGGTTCAGATGGGACCTAAGTGTGTGACAACCCTGGGGACAGAAGCACCTCTTGCAAGTCTGCCGGCTTGAGCTGCAGCCCTCCCGCTTCTGGCAAAGCCCCGCGCTGTCATGGCAACCACTTCCCAAGAACTGACACCCATGTCTGCAGACTGCAGGTTCTAATTAAAATAGTTTTTTTTAAAGCATACATTGATAGTGCAACAATACTTTGTTTAAAATTGCTTCAGTTTGTGCCATAATTGCTCTGAAGCTTTCCCCACACCCAGGTTGAAAATGGAGATATTGTAAGTAAAAATTGTGTTTTAAAAATTATTATTCATGTGTTTACTGACTTATTCCTTAATGTTCTCCTTCTCTAAAAGCTCACAGGAAATGCGGAGCTCCTCAGGCCTCACCTGAGGTGCAGGCTAAAGGTCTCGCAGTGGGGACCATCACGATGTGCCTGATGGCCAGGAGGAGGAGCCGCCATGTGGTGGAGGCTGATGGTGCCATCACATCTGAGTCAGGGCGGGGTGCCTGTCCCTGCAGGGAAACCCTTGCTGCACCCTTGCTGCTGTCAGGTGACTCCCTCTCTCTCGTGCTAGATGGAGGAGCTCTGGGGCCACGTGGTCAAGGCAAGGCCCACGTGTCTAGGCTTGCCCCTAGCCTCTGTGGCTCTTCTCCTGAACAGCACTGCTGTGCTCTGCCTCTTGGTATGAAGTTCATTCCCAGGAGATTCTCCTTCCCCTTTTGTTTTTCCCTCACTATATCAAAGCCATAACAACGTCATGCAGCCTCATCATTGCAGCATAGGAGTGCCTTGTGGGAGCAGCGCTGGGATCCAATGGGTCCTGGGCTCCAAGTCTCCTCCCTCCACGTCACCGGGCAGGCCTGGCTCAGAGGGTCCTCAGACTTCAGACTTTCTCCTTCCACCTCCACCAGGTAGAGCTGGTTCAGAGGTCCCTAGACTCCAGGCCTCCTCCCTCCATGTCTACTGGGCAGGGCTGGCTTAGAGGGTCCCCGGACTCCAGGCCTCCTCTGTGAACGTCCACTGGGCAGTGCTAACTCAGAGAGTCCTAGACTTCAGATGTTCTCCTTCCATGTCCACCAGGAAGCACTGGCTCAGAGGGTACCTAGACTCCAGGCCTCCTCCCTCCATGTCCACTGGGCAGGGCTGGCTCAGAGGGTCCCTGGACTGTAGGCCTCCTCCGTTCATATCTACTGGGCAAGGCTGGCTCAGAGGGTCCTCAGCTTCCATGCCTCCTCTGTCCATGTCCACCAGGCAAGGCTGCCTCAGAGAGTCCTCAGACTTCAGGCTTTCTCCTTTCATGTCCACCAGGAAGAGCTGACTTAGGGAGATTCCAGGTCTCTTCCCGGCATGTCCATTGGGCAGGGCTGGCTCAAAGGGTCCCTAGACTCTAGGTCTTCTCTGTCCATGTCCACTGGGCAGGACTGGCTCAGAGGGTCCCCAGACTCCAGGCTTCTTCTCTTTTAAGTCCACTAGGAAAGCTTAGAGGGTCCTCTGTCATTTCTTATGAGCACATGATTCTTTGTAGAAAAGAGAGTTACTTTTGCTCACAACTGGATCTTCATTTGGGGGAGTCCATACTATCCCAGGCTAAAGTGTGTCCCAGCTGCATCCTGTCCTTGCCTGAGTGTCCTGGAAAGACTCGAGATTTTGATGACTGCAGCTGGTGTCCTGCGGGTGTTTCGATGTCTCCCTTTCACTGACCTGACTATTCTCCCATTGAATCAGCTCTTTAAGATCTCATTTTACATGAGAGGAACAGTTTCAGAGGAGAAACAGTGACCAGAAGTTGAACTCACTTTTGCCAAATGTCAAAGCAGTTTGCTGCTGCACTCGGGACACTTTAGCCTACATATACCAGCTGTGGTCTGATAAGGCCTGGATCAGAGGTGGAGGGTGGGCCACAGTGGAGCAGGGGGCGGCATCAAAGGCCCCAAACTTAGAGTGGGGGAAGGGTGGGAGCCACCTTCTTGGGCGGGTTCTTGGCTGCTTGAGGAGGTGCACAGGCTTTTCTCTGAAAAATCATGAGTCCGTGCCACTTTGTCTCTACTGTTTAAGACCCTTCCCTTCATTAGCCTCACCTCTAGCTAGTGACCCTGATCACTCTCTGTTGTGGGAGCAGGCCATCCCGCAGAGCACACCAAGAACAAGGGGAAGCTGAGATGGGAGGGTAGCCAGGACTCCAACTCCATTAACTAAGACAAATGAAGCTTAGAAGAAAAGTGGGGGGAAGGCTTTTTCCGGGAATAAACATGCTCTCAATGGAAAGGGGAGGGTGATGAGAGACTGGCCAGAGGTGAGAAGTGATCCCACAGCCTGCCAAGTCTCTCCAGACTGAGAAGCAGGGAGCACTGGCAGGACCAGTGGGGGCTAAATCAGATACAGCCAAGGAAAGAAGTTCTGAGACTGAGGATAGGTCATTTGAAAACTTCAAAACTGAAAAGCAAAGAGAAAAAAGATACACAACAGAATAGAAGATTCAATAACTATAGGGCAACTACAAAAGATTTAAAACATACACATAATGGGAATATGAGAATGAGAAAATAAAAGAAAAAAGTACTTAAAACAATATTGGCTAAGAATTTCCCCAATTAATGTTAGACCTCAAACCGCAGATCCAGGAAGCTCAGAGAACCCCAATCAAAATAAATGCCAAATATATATATACTTATATATATATATATACGTATATATATATATATATATACATACCTGGGCATATCATTTTCAAGCTACATAAAATCAAAGATAAAGAAAAAAATCCTGAAAGAAACTCAAGGAAAGGGAATTGCTGTCATTTTGAAGACTGTGATACCTATTTCAGAGAGCTGGGAGGGGAGGGTTCAATCAGAGAGGATCCTAAGCATCTGGAAAACATCAGGCAAAAAAATTATTTGAAAGCAGAGGAATTTGAGCTGGAGAATGTCAGAACCACTTTGGACAACAGATGTTCAAAGTCTTTGACGTAAGACACGTGTTATCTCTGTAGTGCCAGATAACCGTTTTTTTGTTGTTGTTGTTTATTTGTTTGTTTTTTAAGATGTGGGGTACAATTCAGAGTTAGGAACATAAGTGGTCATCATACAGATAACCAGTTAAGTAATGCTATGCAGAATATGTCAATACATTCAAGGTATTAATTGTATTAAATGGATACTTTACTTTAGTACTACTAATTCTTCTCTCATCCCAAGATTTCCTTTGAGTTCCCCATCTGAAATGTTTGTTTCATTTGTTTAAAATAAATAGCAGGATCCTCACACTCAAAGCATCATAATAGGGAGAGTCTTGGTCTTTTCCAGACTTGGAGGAAACCTTTCTTAAGGTGAAACTTCTTCCAGAATGTTCAGAAAACCATTACCTATTGGAATAAATGCTAAGAAACAGCCAGAAACGGAGAAATCATGAGGGCTCAGGGAGACACCTGAGTCAGAACGATGACATGAACTTATCCCAAGGGGAAAGAAAAGGTAGAAATAAAATGTTTAAATCTTTCACTTTAAAACATTATTACACATATTTATTCCATAAACTTTAGGCTTATCTAGAATAAAACTTGGATTCAGTATGATTTACACAGTATTGGGGTCACAGATTTGACAAAAAAGGCATTGAAAAATCTAAAATTTCTTTACAGATAAGAAGAAGAAAGATTGAGCATTAACCTCACTAAAAGAACACACCTTGTACTTTTTATCCATATAAATTTAATTTCCTAGATAAATCAGGGACTTAACAGATGCCTTGTAAAACACTTTATTCAAGTTAGTTCTAAACAAGAGCATTAATTAACTTAACATATTTGGAGAAAAATAGAAATATAGAAAAATTGGTAACTAATTCTTTCTATCCCCTCAAAAAATAATTGTTGGAAAGATGAAAAGTGTGCATCTTTAGTTAGACATAAGTGTAAAATTACAGCATTGGATGAATAAATAATTTTATTCTGTCAGCAAGTTTCAGCAGCTGGTACTCACATTCTCAGCCCCTTCTGTAATTCTTCATCTTAAAATTAACCACAAGCAACACACACTGATCTGAGTGCATTTTTAAAAATATTATCCCAATTAAATATGAATGTGTGCATTTAAATTACCTGTTTAATGTGATGCAAACCCTAATTACAACCTGAAAATAAAGATTTTTTTTGTTGTGCCGTATTAAGCACAGGTGATGTTTCATTTCTAGTACTAGCACACATATGTTAATTGCCTTTTGTTACAAAAGAAATCTATTATCCCGTAAACTACACAATCTTCATATTAATTATAAATCCATCTTTAAGACCTCTACATTGTAGTGATGTTGGTTGGCCTTTAGTTGACTTTATTTGCTTTAGTCAAGATTTTCCCTTACATATTACTGCCTTAACATAGCAAACCCTAGATGTGTTGGCTTAGCATAAAATGATATGGTTGACTTGTTGCAGTTACTTCACTGAAAATACTTTAATCATGAATGATTATTAATAAAAATCTTCTGTAAGTTTACATTATTATCTGCAAGACCCTTTATCCTAAACACTGCTAAATGGATGAAGTGTGATTTATAATCTATTTATTGGCTCATTTGTTGTTTGTACTCAGGAGATTATGCATCTTTACATTTTGTTTGGTTCCTTTGACTTAAAAAGATTAATGAAAAACAAATTTAGAAGAACATTAAAAATAGTTTTGCAATTAATTGTACTAGTTTTCACTGTGATTTTCAATAAACAGGAAACAAAGAAAATGTTACCCCACTGTGAGATTCTTTTTAAGAAAGCAAATTCATCATTTGCAACTGGGCATACAAGGTTGAATTTAGAGTAATACATACTGAGATAAATAGCACCTTAATTTTTATTTCCTTAAGGTAAGTCATAATATTTGCCTTTTTCTTCAAATAGATAATTTATGACACAAAATTCTAGTTCTCAGCTGGCTGGTGCATCTCTGCATTCAAATGCTCGGCACAGTCCCACAGCCCACCCCCTCTCTTCCATGTTCAAGTGTGTGGGAGTTCAAAGAACATCTGATTTCCCCCTTCATTTTTTTCACCAACCTCTAATTCATGATCTAAGTACACTGATTTATGTTATATAAAGGGATAATATCACACACACACACACACACACACACACTGTATTGATTAGGGATAGAGTCACAGCAACCTGGATGAGCATCAGATAATTACGCTGATTTAAATTAAACCAATCTGAAAAGGTTTTATATCCAGTATGACACCATTTATATAACATTTCAGTGACAAAATTGTAGAATAGAGAACAAATTAGTGGTTTCCAGGGATTGAGGACAGGGAAATGAGTGTGGCTGTCAAAGGGCAGCACAAGGGAGCATTGTGATGATAGAAGTTCTGTCTCTTGTTTGTGTCACTGACTTTGTGTTGGCATCGTACCATATTACAGAGGGATGTTACAATTGAGGGAGATGAGGGAAAGTTATGTGGGAGCTCCTTACAACTGCATGTGGATCTACAATTATCTCAAAATAAAAAAGTTTAGTTAAAATATAGTAAAAGAGAAAGATATACTCACAGACAAACAAAAAATTAAGAAAACAATACCAGCAGACCTGCTCAGCCAGAAATATTAAAAGAAGTTCTTCAAGTGGAAAAAAATACGTAGCAGAATTGGATCTAAATGAAGACAGGAGTATCACTGGAGAAAGAATAAATTATGGCAAAATAAAATATTTTATTTTTCTTATTCATAATTGATCTGAATTATAACTACCTAAAGCAGTAATAGTGACAATGCACTGGGTGATTAGACACCAGGGACATAAAGAATAAGAGGGAGATATCGGAAGTATTCTGTTAAAAGATGCCTGCTGCTTGTTAAATCGTATACTGTGATTGGTAGGTAAACTTTGTTTATTTAATCTGTATGTTGTAAAATCTATGGCAACCTCTTAGAAATTGAAAAACACAAGTAGAAATAATGTACTAAGACAGAAGTAAAAGTGAACTCATAAAAAACATTGAATTAAAATCAGGGAGGCAGACAAAGACACAAAAAGGAAGAAACAAATGAAATACCTCAGCATCTTCCAAAACACTGCTCAAATAAATCAAAGATGAAACAAACAAATGGAAAAACATTCCACGCTCATGCTCATAGATTGGAAAAAAATCAACATTGTTAAGATGTCCATCCTGCCCAAGCAATCTACATATTTAATGCAATACCCATTAAATTACCAGCATCTTTCTTCTCACACTGGGAAATGACAACACAGAAATTCATACAGAAACATAAGTGACCCCAAATAGCCAAAACAACAGAAACAAATTGTAAGGTATCACGCTATCAGACTTTAAACTTTATTAAAAGGCTACAATAATCAACCTGCCCTGGTATTGGTATAAAAACAGGCATATAGATCAATGCAACAGGATAAAGATAGAAGCAAAACCTCAATTTCTCAACCAACTCATCTTCAACAAAGCCTTCACTAACAACCACTGTGGAGAGGAGAACCTGTTAATTAAATGATGCTGGGAAAACTGGCTGACCACATGCAGAAGATTAAAACAAGATCCCTACCTATCCCCACACTCAAAAATCAACTCTTAATGGATCAAAGACCTAAACATAAAACCTCAAACTTTAAGAATCTTAGAAAATACAGGAGACACCCTTATGGAAGTTGGAATTGGCAAACAATTCCTGGCAAAACACCAAGAGACAATGACATAAGTGATAAGATAGACAAGTGGTACATCATCAAACTGAAAAGCTTCTGCAAAGCAAAAGAAACCATCAAGAGAGGAGGGAGACTGCCCACAAAATGGGGAAAAAATATTTGTCAACTGTATATCTGACAAAGGTCTAACACCCAGGATCTACAAGGAACTCAATTGTGCCAAAAAGAAAAACAAAACAAAACACAAACAGCCCTACCAAAAAGTGGGGCAAAAGATATGAATAGACACTTCTCAAAAGAAGACATACAAGCAGCCAACAGATACATGAAAAAATGTTCAGCCTCACTAATCATCAAATAAATGCAAACTAAAACCACACTGAGATACTACCTAACTCCAATTAGGATGGCCATTATCAATAACTCAAAAACAACTGATGCTGTGGAGGGTGTGGGGAAAGGAATTCTTCTGCACTGTTGGTGTGAGTGCAAACTAGTACACCTCTGGAAAACAGTGTGGTGATTCCTAAAAGATCTAAAAATCGACCTTCCATATGACCCAGTAATCTCCTTTCTGGTAGTGTAACTGGAGAAATGCAAATCACTCTATAAAAAAGATACTTGCAAATGCATGTTTATTGCAGCATTATTCATAATAGCAAAAACATAGAACCAACCATGTTGCCCGTGGAAAGTGGACTGGATTTTAAAAATGTGGTGCATATACATAATGGAATATTGTGCAGCCATAAAGAAGAACAGAATTGCAAACTTCACAGCAGCTTGGATGTTGCCGTGTCTATAATTCTCAGTGATGTGTAATGGAAACAAAGAACTGAGTACCACATGTTCTCACTCATAAGCAGATACTGAACAATTAACATAATTGTTATGGATTGGCAGTAGTGGGAAACTGCCAGGGGTGGGAGGGAGGAGGTACACTTCATCAATCAGGGTACTTGATTTCAAACCAGGTGAAGGGGACCAAAGTGAGGCCCAAACTTTACCGACACAATGACCATTTTTATACCTAACCCTGAATTGTACTGCACATCTTTAAAAGAAAAAGCAAAAAAATGCAATAAATAGAAACCGACTTTAAAATGATAGATATTGATCAAGCTATATAAACATTTTAATATAAACATCTTAAACATGCTAGATAAAAGACAGAGACTTGTTGGATTTAAAACACACATACAAATATGTTGTCTATAAGAAATGTACTATGGATATAAAGAGATGGGTTAAAAATAAGGGGATGGGGAAACACTTCTGTAATGGCTGAGGAATTCTGAACATCTGTTTTTCTGTGAAAGCAATAAAAATACTGACAATAACAATAAAAAGTTAAAATCAAATTATTCAGAACTCTGAAAATTAACCAAAGACAATTCAAGCAGTGTTTATTCAGGTAAAACGGCAGGATCTTAATAATGCAAGCAAATTATGTGGTATTTTAAGTTGGCCAATTACAATTCTGTATTTGTGATATCTGTGGTAGCCTTGAAATTGAGCAGCCTTACAACTATGGTGACTGTGAAATCCAGCAGCCTAGCCATGAGTAGAAAGAGCAAAATGATTTAAGAGCGCCAGAGATTTGCTTGGCCTATTTATCCTGTCTCGTGGCTCTATAGAAAACCCCATTCATAAGGCTTACATTTGTTCTCAGTCAGAAGAGCTCGATCTACAGAGTGTTTATCTAAAATTACTAGCCACAGTTTAAAATCTCAGCGGCCTGAGATGGTGATGCCAGTTGGAGCAAACAAAAAATCCTTCAAAGAATACTATGGAGGATGAGATTTTAATACAATGCTCTTAAAAACTTGACACATTCCTGAAGACCTTTAAGAGCATGATCCTGTGCAGGGCAGAGGGCATGCACAGAAAAGACACAAAGTAATCCTAATGTATCATCACCTCTGACTGACCTTGAACTATTGTACAAGCAGAAACTGAAGAATGCAAGTTAAAGCAGAGTTGTAAACTATCTGCCAAAGAATTGGCAGATACAAAATTTATTGCAGAATTACTTGGGCAGTTCATTAAACAAACAAGCAGCAACAACAGCAACAAACCCCAAGGGGAAAATCTATATTTAGATCAGCTACATTGAATTATTTAAAAATTTCTGTTCTTAAAAATACAAGAAGTGTGTAAAGAAATAGAAAAGCATAGTCTTTAAAAAGGAAAAAAATCTCACTAGAAACTATCATTGATGGAACTCAGAAAGTGAATTCACCAGACAATAGCTTTTAACCAGCTATTATACCCATGTTCAAAAAGCTGAAAGAGACCATGTCTAAAGAATTAAAGGAAAGACAGAGAAGTCTCAACAAAGACAGCCTATCAATAAAGATATAGAAATCATTTGAAAATAGTGAGAGAGAACAACAACTTGAAATTATTCTGGATCTGAAACATGTACATTGAAATTCTAAAAAGTCAACATAGGGGCATTAGAGAAAATATATGAGCTTGCAGAAAAAATAACTAGTAAATTTGATGATAGTTCTACTGAGACTATCCAATTCGATGGAGAGACTTTTAAAAATGTGAAGAAAAATGTAAACAGTCTCAGAGATGTGTGCAGCACCATCACACATTCTAATTCATACATAATCAGAGTTCCAAAATGAAAAGAGAGAAAAACAGTTAAGATCATGTGAAGACATAGTGGTCAGAAACTTCCCTAATTTGACAAAAAGTATTAATTGACAACTTATTCAGTGACATCTAAGAAACTTAATGAACTTCAAATAGGATAAATGAAGGCAGGTAAGATCAACTAAAAGAGAGCCACAACTACATACATCAAATTCAAGTCGCTAAAAACTAAGTTCCAAGAAATAATCTTGAAAACATAGAGAGTATGTACACATTCTCTGTAAGATTAACAGTTGAGTTCTCACCAGAAACAATGACTTTCAGAATACAATTGGATAGAACATTCAATGTGCTAAAGAAAAAAGGAGACTGCTAACCAAGAATTCTATAGTTGGCAAAAATACTTTTGAAACAAAAAGGATAAATTAAGACATTCCTGCCTACTCTGATGTCCAGAAGGGTGTTACCTATGTTTCTTCTAAGATTTATATAGTTTGGTGGTTTAAATTTAAGTCCTTGACCCGTTTTGAGTTGTTTTTGTATATGATGACAGATAGGGATCCAGTTTCATTCTTCTGCATGTAGCTAGCCAGTTTTCCCAACACTTGCTAAATATGGCTTCCTTTCCCCAATGTTTGTTATTGATGACTTTGTTTAAGATGAGTTGGTCGAGGGACTGTGTTTTTATTTCTGACATCTCTGTCCTGTTTCATTGGTCTATATGCCTATTCCTGTACCAATACCATGATATCTTAGTTACTATAACTTTGTAATATAGTCTAAAGTCTGAAAGTGAGGTACCTCCAGCTTTGTTCCTTTTTCTGAGGATTGCTTTGACTATTTGTGCTCTTTTATGTGTCCCTATGAATTTTTGTATAGTTTTTTTCAAATCTGTGAAAAATGATATTGGCAATGTGATGGGTATTACATTGAAGCTGTAGATTTCTTTGGGTAGGATGAACATCTTGATAATATTGATTCTTCCAATCCATGAGCATGGCATGATGTTTTCCCATTTGTTTATACCATCTTTGATTTCTTTGTGCTGTGTTTTGTAGTTCTTACTGTAAAGGTCTTTCACTTCTCTGGTTAGGTGAATGCCAAGGTATTTCATTTTTTGTAGCTATTGTGAATGAGATTGTGCTTTTTATTTGGTTCTCAATCTGTTTGCTGTTGGTGTATAGAAATGCAATTGTCTTTTGTGCATTGATTTTTATAACCCAAGATTTTACCAAAGTTTTTTTTCAGTGTGAGGAGGTTTTTGAGTGAATCTTTATGGTCGTCTAGGTATAGAATCATATTGTCTGCAAAGAAGTATAACTTAGCTTCCTCTTTTCCTGTTTTGGCACCTCTGATTTCCTTCTCTTGTCTGAATGCTCTGACTAGAACTTCTAAGACTATGTTGAATAGGAGGGTGAGAGTGGGCATTTTTGTCTTGCTCCAGTTCTTAGTGGAAATGCTTCTGGTTTCTGCGAAATGTTGGCTGCAGGTTTGTTATAGATAGCTCTTATTGTTTTGAGGAATGTTCTTTCAATGCCTAGGTGTTCAAGGATTTTTATCTAGAAAAGATGTTGAATTTTATCAATTTTTTGTGTGTCTAATGAGATAATCATGTGGTCCTTGGTTTTATATCTGTTAATGTGCTGAACTAAATGAATTCCTGACCACGTCCACAAAAGCAAATGCAACAAAAGTTAAGGTAGATGGGTGGGACCTTATACAACTGGATAGCTTTTCAACAGCAAAAGAAACCATCAGGAGAGCAAAAATCCCACAGAATTGGAGAAAATACTTGCAACCTATGCATCTGACAAAGGCCTAACATCCAGGATCTACAAGAAACTCAAATAAACTGAAAGGAGGGAAACAAACAATCCCATTAAACAGTGGACAGAGGACATGAACAGACACTTCTCAAAGAAAGATATAGAAGCAGCCAAAAACCATGAAAAATTGCTCAGCCTCACTAATCACCAGAGAAATTCAAATTGAAACTACATTGAGATAACACCTAACACCAGTAAGGAAGGCCATCATTACTAAGTCAAAAAACAACAGGTGCTGGCGTTGTTGTGTAATAAAGGGAACATTTCTACTTTGTTGCTAGGAATGTAAGCTAGTTCAACCTCTATGGAATGCAGTGTGACAATTCCTAAGAGAACAAAATTTGAGTGCCCATATAATCCAGTGATCCTCATGGAAATATATCCAGAGAAAAATGAATCACTCTACCAAAAAGACACCTGCACACACATGTTGATCGCCACTCTATTCCCAATAGCAAAAATGTGAAACCAACCCAGAAGCTCATTGAAAGTGGACTGCATGGAGAAAATGTGGTGTATATACATGAGGGAATACTAAGCAGTCATGAAGAGCAAAATTATGGCCTTCGCAGCAATTTGGATGCAGTTGAAGACCATTACACTAGTGAACTATCACAGAAACAAAGAACTGAATATCACATGTTCTCATTCACAAGCAGGCCCTGAACACTAGTCACACTAGCACAAGGGTGAGATTGGCAGACACTAGGCACTGCTGGGGGAGGGAGGAAGGGAGAAAGATGGGGGGCACGTGGCAACACAAAGGGTACCTGGTCCACTATCAAGGAAAGAGAGGGTCAGCTAGAAGTCAAAACTTCATCGGCATGCAGCCTACTTATGTAGCAAAATCTCACTAGTATCCCAAAACTCTAATATATGTATAAAATGTATATAAAGACATTCTCAGAAAAACAAGAACTGACAGAATATGTCACTAGTAAACCTTTCCTATAAGAAATACTAAAGGTTGAATAACGAGGTATTAGAAAGTACTTTGGATTTACAAGAAGAAAAAACTATAAAAAATCAGCCAATATAAAATAAGTAATCTAAATACTACTCTGTTACTAATATAACACTCAAAATTTTTAAAACTTCTAGGAAAAAAAAACTTTATGCTCTGATGGCTTTAATGGAGATTTTACCAAATATTGGAGTCAATTTTAACAATATTTTACAAAATTGATAAGAATGAAACAGTTCCCAGAATATTTTATGATGCCAATATCACCTAAATACCAAGCCAGGAAAAAAAATAGTACAAAAATGAAAAATACAGACCAACATCTTTCATAAATTGAGATGCAAAATGATTTATAAAAATAGAAAATTGAATCCACAAATGTATAAAAAGGACTATACAACACAAAAAAGTAAGATTTATTCTAGTAATATTTCAACTTTTAGAAATCAATCAATAATATCCACCTATTAACAGGGTAAAGAAGAAAACGTACATTATTTTATCCATTAATACAGAAAAGGCTTCTGACAGAATTTAACGTCCATTAATAACTAAAAATGGATTAGTCTTAGAAAATTAGGAGGAGAGAAAAAAATCCTCAATTTGATAAATAACATCTATAAAACCTTACATCTAACATCACACTTCACAGTAAAAAGACTTTTTACTTTCTCCCCAATAACACAAGCAAGGCAAGGATGTCCACTCTTGCCACTCGTATTTAGCATAGAAGTTCTAGCAAATGCAATCAGGCATATAAAGGAAATAAAAGTCATATAGGCTGAAAAGAAAGAGCTAAAACTCTCCCTAATTGACTACAGACAAAAATCTCAAGAATATATATATGAACTCTTTTTTTTTTTGAGTTGGAGTTTCACTCTGTCGCCCAGACTTGAGTGCCCGGCCACCGCAGCCTCGACCTGCTGGGCTCCAGCGATCCTTCCGCCTCAGCCTTCCAAGTAGCTGGAGCTACAGGCGCACACTACCATGCCCGGCTAGTTTTTGATTTATTGTAGAGATGAGGTCTCGCCAACATGCCCAGGTGGGTCTCGAAACAGCGGGCTCAAGCAATCCACTCACCTCAGCCTTCCAAGGCTGGGGATTACAGGCTGAGCCACTGACTATATGAACTCTTAAACTAAAGAATAAATTCAGCAAGGTTATAAAGACACAAGATTAGCACATAAAAATCAATATTTTTTCTTTTTAATTTTTTTTTGAGTTGGAGTCTCACTCTGTCGCCCAGACTGGAGTGCACTGGCCACTCCCAGCCACTGCAGCCTCAACCCACTGGGCTCCGGTAATCCTTCCATCTCAGCCTTCTGAGTAGCTGGAATTACAGGCACGAGTTACCATGCCCAGCTGATTTTTTGATTTATTGTGGAGATGAGGTCTCACCAAGTTGCCCAGGAGATGAGGTCTCGCCAAGTTGCCCAGGCGGGCCTCGAACCCGCGGGCTCAGGCAATCCACTCACCTCAGCCTCCCAAGGCACGAGATTACAGGCTGAGCCACCAAGCCCGGCAATATTTTTTCTATATACTAACAAAAGAAGTTACAAATAATGGAGACATGCCGTGTTCTTGTTTGGAAAGACTCAATATAGTAAACATGTCAATTCTCTCCATTTTCTTTCAAAATTCTAGCTAGAATTTGTTTATACATATATACAAGATTATTCCAAAATTTATATGGAAAGACAGAGGAATTTGAATAAGTAAAACAGTTTAAAAAAATAAATTATCCCACATATAAAGATTTACTATATAGCTATAGTAATTAAGTCAGTGTGGTATTGATCTTGACTTACAGAACAATTAAACAGAATAATAGCCCCAGAAATAGACTCAAACATTTCTAAGTTATTTATTTATTTATTTATTTATTTATTTATTTATTTATTTATTTATTTTTACAAAGGGGCAAGAGAAAGTCAGTGGATTAAAGATATCCATTTCAGCAAATGGTGTTTGAGCAATTGGTCAGTCATAGGCCAATAATAATAAAGATAAATAATCTTGAGCTAAATTGCACACCATGTACAAAAACTAATTCAGAATAGATTTAAATATAAAACTACAAAAATTTTGGGGAAAAAACACATAAGGAACTCTTCCAGACAAAAGTCTAGACAAATGAGCTTTTAGATGTGATGCCATAAAGGAATAAATAAAAGATCCATAAAAGAAAAAAAGATCCATTGTATTTCATAAATATTAAAATGCTGCTCTATCAAAAACACTGTTATTAGGATAAAATATAAGGTACAGACTTAGAGAAAATATTTGCAATGCATATGTTTGGTAAAAGTGTTTTACATAGAATGTAGAAAGCCTGCACAGAAATCCTAAAAAATATCCAATTAGAGAATAGACAAAAAACATAAAGTGACATTGCACCAAAAAGGAGATATGCATAACAAATAGACGTATTAAAAGATGTTTGAAACATGTTACCCTTCCGGAAATGAAAAACTAAAGCAATGATTGCATATTTCTTATAGACTGTTAGCGGGAATCTAAAATGATAGTGACACTCTAGAAAACAGTTTGGAAGTTTTTAATAAAAGTAAGCATGCACTTTTTGACAAATGGTACTGGAACAACAAGAAAGCCAATTAAAAAAAATAAAATAAAAATAAAGTTGCATTCTTACTGCTTATCATATACAAAAATTAACTTAATATGGGTCAGAGAACCAAAATTACACAACTTAGAATAAATCATTGAAAAATCTTTATAACCTTAGATTTGGCAAGAATTTTTTAAAAATACATCAAAAACACAAGTAACAACAAAAAACATAGATATATTGAGCTTCATTTAATTTAAAACTTTTATGCTTTAAAGGGCACCATAAATAACCGAAAAGACAGTAAATAAAATGGGGAAAATATTTTAAAACCATATTTATGATAAAGGGCTTACATCTAGAGTATATAAAGAAATCTTACAACTCAATAATACAAATATAAAATGCCCAATTAAAAAATAGGCAAACAATTTGAGTAGACATTCTTTAAAAAATATATACTGTGACTAATAAGCACATAAAAACAAGCTCCATTTCATTGTTCATCAGTGGAATTCAAATCAAAACCACAGTGAAATACCACTTCATGCCTACTAAGATGGCTAAAATAAAAATATCAGATATAAGAAGTGTTGACAGCATATAGAGAAATTGTAAACCTCATAGCTGCTGATGGAAATATAATATGACTCAGCTGCTTTGAAAAACAGTTTGTCAGTTCCTCAAAGTATTTTTTTTTATTTCTTATTATAAAGATGTGGGGTACAATTCAGGGTTAGGTATGCAAACGTTGATTATGCAGGTACCCTTGTTGATGAAGTAAGCCCCTCCCTCCCCTAGCAGTTTCACTCAACTGCCTATCCTACCCCCCCCACCCCGACAGTTTCCCACTACTGCCAATCCCTTTCTTATAGTATTAAAATTGTTCAATGTCTGCGTATGAGTGAGAACATATGGTACTCTGTTCTTTGTTTCTGTGATGGATCACTGAATATGATTGACTCCAAAGTCATCCAAGTTGCTGCAAAGTCCATAAGTTTGTCCTTTTTTTATGACTGCATAATATTCCATTGTGTATATGTATCACAATTTTTTATTCAGTCCAGCTTCGATGGGCAACATGGTTTGTTCCACATTTTCGCTATTGTGAACAGAGCTGCAGCAAACATATGTGTGCAGGTATCTTTTTTTGTAGAATGATTTGAGTTCCTCCGGGTATATTCCCAATAGGGGAATTATTGGGTAATATGGAGGGTCAATTTCTAGTTCTTTCAGAAATCACCACACTGTCTTCCAAAGAGGTTGTACTAGTTTGCATTCCCATCAGCAGTGTAGAAGCATTCCTTTTTCTCTGTATCCTCGCCAGCATCTGTTGTTTGTTTTTTTAATGATGACCATTCTTACTGGGGTTAGGTGCTATCTCAATGTGGTTTTGATTTGCATTTCTCTGAGAATGAGAGAGGCTGAGCACTTTTTCATGTGCCTGTTGGCTGCCCATATATCTTCTTTTGAGAAGTGTATATTCATGTCTTTTGCGCACTTTTTAAAGGGACTGTTTGTTTTTTTCCTTTCGGCATGTTTGAGTTTCTTGTAGATCCTAGATATTAGGCCTTTGTCAGATATACAGTTTCCAATATTTTTTCCCATTCTGTGGGCTGTCTACCTGCTCTCTTGGTGGTTTCTTTTGCTTTGCAGAAGCTCGTTAGTTTGATGAGGTCCCACTTGTCTATCTTATTTCTTAAGGTATTGGCCTTTAGGGTTCTGAATAGGAATTGGTTGCCAGTTCCAATTTCCATAGAGGTGTCTCCTGCATTTTCTAAGATTCTTATAGTTTGAGGTTTTACGTTTAGGTCTTCGATCCATTTCAAGTAAATTTTTGTGTATGGTGATAGGTAGGGGTCCTGTTTCAATCTTCTGCATGTGGTCAGTCAGTTTTCCCAGCAACATTTACTGAATAGGTTCTCCTCTCCCCAGTGGTTGTTGTTGGAGGCTTTGTCAAAGATTAGTTGGTTGAGGAATTGTGGCTTTGCTTCTGGAATCTCTATTCTGTTCCATTGGTCTATGTGCCTGTTCTTGTACCAACACCAGGCTGTTTTGATTACTGTAGCCTTAGAGTAAAGTTTGATGTCTGGAAGTGTGACACCTCCTGCTTTGTTTCTTTTGCTAAGAATTGTTTTGGCTATTCGTGGTCATTTATGTTTCCATATGAATTTCTGTATTGTCATTTCCAGGTCTGAGAAGAATGATGTTGGTAACTTAATGGGTATTGCGTTGAATCTGTAGATTGCCTTTGGTAGGATGGACATTTTAGCAATGGTTTTTCTTCCTATCCATGAGCATGGAATATTTTTCCATTTGTTTGTGTCTTCCTGGATTTCTTTGAGCAGTGTTTTGTACTTCTCATTGTAAAGGTCTTTCACTTCTCTGGTTAGGAAGATGCCAAGGTATTTCTTTGTGTGTGTGTGGCTATTGTGAATGAGATTGTCCTTTTAATTTATGTCTCTGCCTGCTTGTTGTTGGTATATAGAAATGCAACTGTCTTTTGCACATTTATTTTGTACCTTGAGACTTTGCCAAAGTCCTTTATCAGCACGAGCAGGTTTTTGACAGAATCTCTTGGATTTTCAAGGTATAGGATCATATCATCAGCAAAGAGGGATAACTTGACTTCCTCTTTTCCTGTTTGGAAACCCCTGATTTCCTTCTCTTGTCTAATTGCCCAAGCTAGGACTTCCAACACAATATTGAACAAGAGGGGTGAGAGTGGGCAGCCTTGTCTTGTTCCAGTTTTCAGGGAGAAATGTTTCCAGTTTCTGTCCATTTATTATTTTGTTGGCTGTGGGCTTATTGTAGGTGGTACTTACTATTTTGAGGTATGTTCCTTCTATACCTATGTGATTGAGGTTTTTTATCAAGAAGGTAGCTGGATTTTATCAAAAGTTTCTTCTGCATCTAATGAGATAATCAAGTGGTTTTTGTTTTTACATTTGTTGATGTATTTAATTACATTTGTGGTCTTGCAAATGTTGAACCAACCCTGCATCCTAGGGATGAAGCCTATTTGGTCATGATGGATGATTTTTGAGATGTGTTGTTGAATCTGGTTTGCTAGGATCTTGTTCATAATTTTAGCATCTTTGTTATTATGGCCATTTATTGTGGCCCATGAGCTAATGTTACATTCTGACCACGTCCTGACCAGTCTTCCAGGGCATGTGCCATCTTCTTGGCCAGGTATTATGCCTAGGACTCTGCTCTTGGTGGCCCTGGCCAGCTGGAGTGCTGATGGCATGTGTCTCTGCACAGACAGGATGACTGACCTCAATGATCAGGTCTCCATCTCATCTCCCATTTCCTGAGTTTTTGCTTCTCATGTGATTATCATGAACCCAGTAACACAGTGGTGACTCCTGAGTTGATGTCATTTTAAAAATCAATAATAGAGGTTGGGTGCAGTGGTTCATGCCTGTAATCCCAGCAATTTGGGAGGCTGAGGTGAAAGGATTTCTTGAACCCAGGAGTTCAAGACCAGTCTAGGTAACATAGCAAGACCTTGCCTCTACAAAAAGTCAAAAAGTTAACCAAGCATGATGGCATGCACCTATAGTCCCAGTTATTTAGGAGGTTGAGTCAGAAGGATCACCTGAACCCAGGAGGTCAAGGCTGTGTTAAGACCTGATAGTGCCCCTGCAGTCCAGACTGGGCAGCAGAATGAGAACCTGACTCACAAAAAGAGAAGTCATTGAGCATAGGTCTGCTCCAGGTTTTGAAGCAGAGGTGTGAATCAGGCCTACTCTAGAAAAGTTAGCAGCCTCAAAATTTAGTTTCTTAAACAACCAGAGTTGCTTTCTGATTCCAATTCCTCCTCAGTCTCTTGTTCAGTTCTAAATTATGTCCTATGAAAATGTTCTGGCAAGTAGCTTTTCCCCACAACGTGGAGTCAAGGGAGTGGATCAGGCTAAACACCATTTAGCCAGGTAGACAGTGAGGGATTCTTCAGAGCAAAACACTGTGCAATCAATTGGAGATAACAGAGGCACAGGAGTCAGGTGGGCTGCCTGGAACATCTTTCATCCTTGATTTATATTGGGAGGGTGTAAAGTGTGGCAGCAGCCCGGTCTGCAGGTGGTCAATGGCTGCCTTGTTATGCCCTCCATTTATTTGCCATCTGTCTGATGTCACAGGTTTCATTTGGATAGCTGACTTCAAAGGTACTTTTCAAATTTTCTTAATTTTTCTATTTCAGGGATAATAGCTCAGCTTTTCAAAAGCATTTTGCTCTGCAATCAAATCAAATATTCTTAAATGGATGGGGCCAAATTAACCCAGCCCAGGCCCAGAGGCTCCCAAAAGGTTGCCAAAAACCTGGTGCCAGTTCTGACAGATGGACAGAGGGAAACTCTGTTTTCTGTCCTCCTCAACTGTATTCTCCCCTCAAACCCATCCTTGTGCTGAGATTTAAAAGACAACACCCCTCGCTATTCCATGCTCTCTGTGCAAACTGATTCACTTGAGGTATTTTCCACCAGGGTCTGCAAAATGCTACCCAAGAATAACTGAAAATAAGTTCCAGTGACAGACCCCCTGTGTTTTTCTGATGGATTGACTGTAGTTAAATGGAAAAAGCCAAGTTGATGCTCATATTTTATAGATGTGCATTTCATTTGAGGCCATACCTATTAAATAGAACATAGAACCTACCACTCTGTGCTTTGTTCCTTTCTTTGTTTTTTTTCTATTATCACATTAGTGGTTAGATTCTTTGTCATGAATAGCCTGGGCCATGTGGTGGCCTGATCTGGTTTTTAGACAGATTGACCAGACGCAAGCTTGATTCTTTTCACTGAAAGGACATATGTCCAGCAAATAGTAATGGCTAACATTAATTGGTGTTTGTTAGTTTCTGGACACTAAGGAGAGTGGTTTACCAGCATTATCTCATTTAATTCTTATTCAGTTCTCACATTATTAGGAGAACTGTGGCAGTTCTATTATTATCACATTTTATAGAAGAGAAAATGAAAGCTCAGAGAGGCTGGGATTTAAACTCAGGGTGAAGACCTTAGCAACAGTGTTTGCTGCACCTCAGCATCCTACTGCAGGTGACATCTGAATAAGGGTCAGTATAGAGAAGAAAGAAAGAAGGGAATCATGGTTTTTGCCTAGGAAGTATATGTCTCTGGACTTCAGAGAAAAGAACTCTGCAAGGGATGAGAGAGCCATCACTTTGAAGATTTTAGCCTCACCCCCTGTCTCCCCAGGGCCTGTTTTTCCCTGGGGCTAAGAGCCCTCTATTTCTTCTATAAGAGATTCCATCACTTTTCCAGGTGGTGGGAAGTGAAGAAATGATAGTTCAATGTCATGTCTGAAGAGCTAGGATCAAACTCAACTCTGCAAGCTTTGTACTTTAGGAAATCTATTGTTCATAGTACCAAAGAGTATAGAACAGAATTAGATATATACCTTATATTTTAGGAATCGAATTTCAATATCTTCAGAAAAAGAGACTTTCAGAGAAAAGGTAGAATAATTCACAGACTAAGACTAAGGGGGCATTGTTTACATAAAAGTTCTCAAAATATTCCCAATATAGAAGAAAAGAGGAAAAGAATATTCAGAAAAAACTGAGGTCACATCCAGGGAATGTATCTGTGAGTTCAGACATACATGACATGAAGAGAGGTGTGTATAAACACTGACCTCTACAGGGACAAATTACAAGTAAACCAAATGGTATAAGGTGACAACAGATAGGTTTTGAGTAAGAAAACAACAGCAAGACAGTTCTTCTGCCATGGGCCAATGCAGTAACAGGTAACAGAGAACACAGAACTCCCCAATACTTATTTTACTTCTGTACTTTTATTAAGGGGAGGGATGCTGCAATTGTAAAGGTCAACACCAGTACTGATGGAAGAGGATTTAAGCCTGGAGAGAAGCAGAGGTGCCAAAGTTGCTCAATTGGCATGTCTCCTGGGTGGAACAGTCTACTGTTAGGGTACGATAAGAGAGAACTTGCATAAGAGCTGGCTGGGAAGACCCTGAGGAACTTTTAAGGACTCTTGAGATCAGTGGTCATTGAGAAGCTGGCTTATAAGCACTTGGACAAGGAAGCAGCGATCCCTCGGACCTGGCTGTGGGCAAGGGCAAGAGATGCCAAAATAGGCATCAGAGGCACTTAATAAAACATTTGACAAACTCATGGCTTGAAGCTGGGCATGCTAGCTAATATGCTGAATGAGAACATTAGAATACCAAAGATACTGGGGAACTGGACCAATAAGCCAAACCTAACAAGATAAAAATACCATAAAATCAGCTACTGTTCTAATACAGAAAAGGGTGAGGTGGCCTGACAAGCACACCCTTAAAAAGAGACTTAAGTCTTTTAGGTGATTGCAAACTTGATATGAGCCTGGGATGTAATATTGTTGCCCAGAGAGTCAGTTCTAATTTGATTTGCATGAATGAAAACACAATGATTAGAATTAGGGAGAAAGAAAACCAAAATATTTTAATGAATGCCTTGTGTCTGCAAAATATTTTTGAATATATTGGATTTTTTTTCACAATCTATAAACCTCATTTTTTTTTCTCTGCAGATGAGTTGAGTTCAAGACACAGAAAGCTAATAAATGTTCTTGAGATCATGTGACCAGGAAGTGGTAAATTGTCAGAGTTCATACTTAGGTCAGTTTGATTCCAAAGTCCTGTTCTTGCCTCCACCCCTCAATAAGGCTTCTTCAGAAGCAATAGGGGCTCCATTTACACCGCAGCACAATGCAAGCCTGGGTGATGAGGATGCTCTCAAGGAGAGGTGTTAGTAATCAAGAGTGTTTTTAGAGGCTGATTTCCTTGCATCACACTCTGGAGTTTGTTCAGGGCACCACTTTTGGGGGGGATGGGGGCCAGGACAACGACATAATATAATTACAATGATGAGGGGCCTGAAAATTGACACACAAGAAAACACTGACAGTACTGACTTAGCAAATTAAAGACTTAAGGAGGATTTGAAATGTGCCTTCAAGTAGTTGAATATCTGCCATGGGGAAAGGAAACAGAGATGCTTTGCTTTCTCCAGAGGAGGATCTAGAACCAGTGGGAGAAATTACAGGAATGTCAGTTTCCATTCTGTAATAGTTTCCATTACTGTTATAACAAATTAACATTTAAGCCAACCTTAGAGGCTTAAATGACACACATTTATTATTTTTCAATTCTATAGGTCAGAAGTCTGGCATGGGTCACATTGAACAAAAATCATAGTGTCAATTGGGCTGTGTTCCTTCTGATGGCTCTAGGAGCCCATTTTCTGGACTTTTCCAGCTTCTAGAGGCTGCCCACTCTACTTAGGTCATGATATCCTACATTAATCTGCAACACCAGCAATGTTGAATACTCTTGTGCAGTCATATCTTCCTCTGACACAGCTGGAAAAAACTCTCTGCCTTTAAAGACCTAGGTGGTTTGAGTGGGCCCACCTGGACAAACAAGGTGAATCTCCCTATGTCAAGGTCCTTAAAGATTTTGCATCACATCTGCAAAGACCCTTTTGCCATGCAAGGTAACATATTAATAGGTGCCAAGGATTAGGACGTGGACATCTTTGAGAGTCCGTCATTCTGCCTATCACACGTTCAATTTAAGGATGGGTTCCTAGGAGAACTGTCTAGCAATGGGGTGGGCTGCTCTGACACCCTGCTCCCAGAAATAATTCAACAGAGAATGGAGTCATTTCATTTTTCTTTCTTTTTTTTTTTTCAGTGGGTACATAATGCATTTAACTTTTGAAAAAATGTTTAAAGATGTGGGTACGAGTCAGAAATGGATACCTAAGTGGTTTACATACAGGTGAAGTTTGGGTCTCCCACTGGAACTCACTTTGCCTGGAT
>CAUYQG010012512.1:0-12598 GCA_963574415.1 Tarsius wallacei | reverse complement strand
TCAATATCATTTAGTCCTGCTCTGATCTTTTTTACTTCTTTTCTTCTGCTAGTTTTGGGTTTGGTTTATTCATCTTTTCCTAGTTCCTTGAGGTGTGACATTAGGTCATCAGTATGTGATCTTTCAGACTTTTTTTTTTTTTGAGTTGAAGTCTCACTCTGTCACCCAGACTGGAGTGCAGTGGCCGCTCCTGGCCACCGCAGCCTCGACCTGCTGGGCTCTGGCGATTCTTCCGCCTCAGCCTTCCGAGTAGCCAGAACTACAGGCGTGCTACCATGCCCGACTAATTTTTTGATTTATTGTAGAGATGAGGTCTCGCCAAGTTGCCCAGGCAGGTCTCGAACCTGTGGGCTCAGGCAATCCACTCACCTCAGCCTCCCAAAGGCGTGGGATTACAGGCTGAGTCACCGAGCCCGGCTCTTTCAGACTTTTTAATGTAGGCTTTAAGTACTATAAAATTTTCCTCTGAGCATAGCTTCAGCTGTGTCCCAGAGATTTTGATAACTTCTGTTCTTGCTGTCATTCATTTCAAGGAGTTTTTAAATTTCCATATTGATTTTATTGTTGACCCAAAGATCATTCAGGAGCAAATTGTTTAATTTCAATGTACTTGTTTGGTTTGGAGAGTTCTTCTTTGTGTTAATTTTTAGTTTTATTTTACTGTGGTCTGAGAAGTTACTTGTCATAATTTTGATTTTTTTGAATTTATTGAAACTTGATTTGAAGCCTATCATATGGTCTATCTTGGAGGATGTTCCATGTGCCAATGAAAAAAATGTATATTCTGTAGTATTGGGATGGAATGTAATGTAGATGTCTGTTACATTCATTTTCTCTAGGTCTAGTTTAACTCCAATGTTTCTTTATTGACTTTCTGCCTTGATGCTTTGTCTATTACTGTCAGTGAAGTGTTGAAGTCTCCAACAATTATTATATTTCTGTCTCTTTTCTTAGTTCTGTTAGAATTTGTTTTGTAAAGCTGGGAGCTCTGGTGTTAGATGCATATGTATTTAAAATTTTTATACCTTCTTGTTGAATTGATCCCTTTATTGTTATAACTTTCTTTATCTTTTTTATTGTAGTTAAATTCTGTTTTATCTGATACAAGAATGGCTATTCCCCTGCTCATTTTTTGTTTTCATTCATGGAGAATATTTCTTTCTACCTCTTTACCTTGAGTCTACAGGAGTTTTTGTGTGTTAAATGGGTCTTTTAAAGGCAGCAGCTACTTGGAGTGTGTGTGTGTGTGTGTGTGTGTGTGTGTGTGTGTGTCTTTTAAATCCATTCTGCCAATCTATATCTTTTAAGTGATACATTAAGACTATTTACATTCAGGGTTAGTAATGACACATAATGTGCTGTTCTACTCATCATATTGATTGTTATCTAGTTGCTTTTTTCTCCTTCTCTATTGTGTTAGTGTTCTATATAACCCATGAGCCTTATAATTTCCAGTGTTTGCTACTAGTGTGTTTCCACATTTTGTTTTAATATGGATCAACGACCTAAATGTAAAACCTCAAACTATAAGAAAATGCAGGAGGCACCCTTGTGGAAATTGAAACTGGCAACCAATTCCTAATCAAAACCCCAAGTGCTCATGCCATTAGAGATGATAGACAAGTGGGGCCTCATCAAACTGACAAGCTTCATCAAAGCAAAAGAAACCATCAAGGGAGTGAGGAGACAGTCCACAGAATGGGAAAAAATTATTAAGCAACTAGGTATCTGACAAGGGCTTAACATCAAAGATCTACAAGGAACTCAAACATGCCAAAAGTAAAAAAACAGACAGTCCCATTACAAAGTGGGCAAAATACATGAACAGACATTTCTCAAAAGAAGATACACAGGCAGCCAACAGATACATGAAAAAATGCTCAGCCTCACTCATCATCAGAGAAATGCAAATCAAAACCACATTGAGATACCACCTAACCTCAGAAAGAATGGTCATCATTAAGAAAAGAACAACAGATACTGGCGAAGATGTGGAGAAAAAGGAACGCTTCTACATTGTTGGTGGGAATGCAAACTAGTGCAGCTTCTTTGGAAAACAGTGTGGCGATTTCTGAAAGAACTAGAAATTAACCTTTCATTTGACTCAGCAATTCCCCTATTGGGAATATACCCAGAAGAACTCAAATCATTTTACAAAAAAGATACCTGTACACACATGTTTATTGCAGCACTATTCACAATAGCAAAAACATGGAACCAACTGTGCTGTCCATCGAAACTGGGCTGTATAAAAAAAAGTGGAACATATACACAATGGAATATTATACAGCCAAAAGAAGGACAAACATATGGGCTTTGCAGCAACTTGGATGAATTTAGAGTCTATCATATTCAGTGTTCTATCACAGAAACAAAGAATAGAGTACCATATGTTCTCACTCATAAGTGGACCTTGAACAATTATCATAATATTATAAGAAAGGGATTGACAGTAGTAGGAAACTTCCAGGGAAGGGGAGGGTGAGATTGACAGTAGTGGGAAACTGCCAGGAATGGGGAAGGCATACCTCATCAGCAAGGGTACCCGCATAATGAACATTACCTAACCCTGAGTTGTACCCCACATCTTTAAAATTAAAAATTTTAAAAAAAGAAACTTAGTTTTATGGGATACAAAATCCTTGGCTGATAGTTATTCTGACTGAGGAGATTGAAGATAGGGCCCCAATCCCTTCTGGTTGCAGGGTGTCTGCTGAGAAGTCTGCTGTTATTCTGATAGATTTATTTTTATAAATTACATGATGCTTTTGTCTTGTCACACTTTCTTTTTTTTTTTTTTTTTGAGTTGGCGTCTCACTGGCGTCGCCCAGACTGGAGTGCAGTGGCCACTGCCGGCCACCGCAGCCTCGACCTGCTGGGCTCCGGCGATCCTTCCGCCTCAGCCTTCCGAGTAGCCGGAACTACAGGCGTGTGCTACCATGTCCGGCTAATTTTTTTTTTTTAATTTATTGTAGAGATGAGATTTCGGCTGCCCAGGCGGGTCTTGAACCCGCGGGCTCAGGCAATCCACTCACCTCAGCCTCCCAAGGCGTGGGATTACAGGCTGAGCCACCGAGCCCGGCTTGTCACACTTTCAATTCTTCCTTTACATTGCCTAATTTGGGGATGACCCTTTTGCAATGAATTTTCCAGGAGTTCCTTGGGCTTCTTGTATCTGGACATTTAAATTTCTGGCAAGGTCAGGGAAGTTTTCCTCAATTATTTCTTCAAATAGGTTTCCAAACCTCTTATGTTCTTTTCATCCTTAGGGACATGTATGATTGTTGGTTTTGTATGCTTTACACAATCCCACATTTTCTGACAATGTTCCCTTCATTCTCTTGATTACTTTTTATTTATAATTGTCTGATTTGGTTAATTCAAAAGCCTTGTTTTCAAGTTCTGAGATCTTTCTTCTATTTGCTCTAGTTTGCGTTTAAAACTTTCACTATATTTTGTACTTTCCTAAATGAATCTTTCATTTTCAGAAGTTCAGCTTGTTTTTAGTGTATATCTCTTTGGAGCATTTTTTGTTCATGTTCTGAATAGCTTTTGACATTTCTCTATGTTGGTTTTCCACTTTCTCTTGGATCTTATTGAACAATTTTATAATCAACCTTTTGAATTCTATCTCTGATATTTCATTTTGGTTAGAGTTCATTACTGAAGTTAGTGTGGTCTTTTGGGGATGTTAAAAAACTCTGATTTTAAAAAATATTGCCAGGATTATGTTTCTAGTTACTTCTCATTTATGTAGGCTATTTCTTCTTATTTTTGTTAGATTTGTTTTGATTCAATTTCTTTCTCCTTAGGGATGTGATTTTCGTGTGTATAGTTTGTACTCATCTAACTGTAGCTCTGGTGCTTTTAGTGGTTTAAGCGCTGTATATGTTCCTTGGTAATTGAGTATGTTTGTGCAATGGCTTTCCCAGATACTCCTTATAGTAGCAATTATTATATGCACGTATGTTGGTTCACTATATTCTGTGAGGCTAGAATGCTGGAGGACTGACAAAGCTTATCTTGTTCCTCAATGCTGTAGTACCCTCTCTTTGTTTTCCCTCAGTATATTTTCTGTGAGTTTAACCATTCAGTCTCCAGTGAGAAGGTCTATGGCTGAAGCAGGTGGTTATATGCAATGCCCCTGTAGCAGGCTAAAGTCTCAGTCCTGATGAGGGCAGTTGGGGGAGCTCCAAGTGAAGTGCACTATCTTCAGCAGGTGGGGTCATCTCAGCTCCACTACAGTCTGGCAAGATTGTAGTCTATTTTTCTGTTATGCTCCTATCCTGTTCTAAATTTACAGATCAGACATGTACCTCTGTCCATTTGTAGGAACCTTGAAGTTTCTTACAGAGAGGAAATGAGATTCCACCTCTTGTGCTAGCCTGAGCCTGAAGCGCATGGCAGGTACATTCATACTGAGCTCCCTTGAAAGAAACAGATGCCTGCTGTGTGAGCATGGGGATAGAGAGGTCCCCTTCTCCATGATCTGATACAGGCACTTAAGCTGCTCAACTGCTGAGACAGAACCACAACCTTCCCCAGCGAACTCAACACGGTGTCTCTGTCTCTGCTTAAGAAAACTTTCCTCAGGCCAGGAGATCTGTGACACTCAGAAACCTACACTCTAGCTTTATTTATTTGTTCCATAGAGTCCCACTACCCCGATGTGGTGCACTCCTTCCTTCCTCCCACCCCTCCAACTGGGAGTGGCAATCTGTGAGGATCTGATGTCTATGATTCCTGCTGTTCTTCTGTGTCTAGTTGCCCTATGGGGCTGCCACAATTCAAGTTAGTGATAGGGAATGCCTGCAGGGGATCTGGTGGTGTGAAGGTACAGTTCTGAGGAGAATTGGTCATTGCCATCTCAGGAAGACCCTCTGGGAAAGATCTCCAATACCTCAGACTATGAACTAGTCTGTAAAATATGCAGTGACATGAGATTTTCTCTTATCTCCTGAGTGGGGGTTCGAGCTGGACTGGGCTGACCAGTTTTCTTATTTCACAGCAAGAGGTGCAAGCTCCAGCTCTGAGATTGGCAGAGGAACTCTGTAGGGTTTCTTTGATTGTATATAGCCTTGGTGTGGTGGGTTTCTCAATTGCTAATTGTGGCAGTGTTGTGCTGGGTACCTACACAGGCTCAAGACATCCTGAGTGGCTTGGATAAGGGTGTTAGCTGAGATTTGGGATCAGACCTTCTCAAGAGCTGGGGTAGTATATCAAATGTAATGGGCTGTGCCAGTTGATCTCTGGACAGGAGGTGGTGCTTGCTACAGGAAGTCAGATGCGATGGTGACCATGGGCTTTCTGCTTGGCCTATGTTGCCCCAAGGAAATTTACAGCCAACCTAGATAATGGGCTTTTATTTTTTATTTGTATAAACTTAAGGGGTACATGTGCATTTTTGTTCCATGCACATATTACTTAGTGGTGAAGTCTGGGCTTTTAGTATAGCCATCACCTGAATAAAGTATCTATTAAATAATTTCTTATTCTTCATCACTCTATCACCCTTTTGTACTTCCAAGTCTCCAGTGTCAGCATTCCATTCCTCTATTTACTCTCAAGCCCTCTACTAATATCACACTGAATAAAGAACATTTTCAACAGTTGTGGCCCCTGTCCCCAAATAACCACATATGCTATGGATTAAAGTAGAGGCAGAGCCTACTAAGGCATATGCACCTTGTGTTTGACTACTATTTAGAAATAGTTAATTTTGTTTCAGTATTTGAATTTATGGTCCTATGATTATTTCCTAACAGTTATGATGATTTTGAAGGGGTATATTATATTTCTAAGGAAAAACAGAGAGACATCGAGAAGTTTTCTAAATCAAGCTTTATCACTCTGAGAAATCTGACATAGTGGAAATCGAGAAGTTGAAATTATGTTTTGAAAGGAGAAGTTTTCTTCTTCAAAACATTAGCTTATCAGGCAATTCCTTCAATATAAAAAAGATTTGCCAATAAAAATAGTTTTCTGTTGATTTTTAGACTTCTAGATTTTACCTTTCTATGTTTTTCATCTTTTTTAATCTCCAGAAAGATTTACTAGTGGACTGGGTGTAAGATCTGCAAATATAATAAGGTGATAAAGCTAATATAATGCAAATCCCCAACGATCCAATGATGACAGATAAATGTCAGTTTTTTAGCTGAAATTTAAGGAGAAAAAACTAATAAGATTATTGTTGGGGAAAAAATTCCATTTTTCAGGGTGAGACAATTTTGCACATTAATTTTTTCTGAAGAATCATACATTGATGCATGTTTGTGAATAACATAGTACTTAAATGCATTTCTTAGTTTGATACATATTTTTTTTTCTTAACCTTGAAACCTTTCCTTTTCTTTAGAAACCTCATTTTCTTATTCCATTATGCAATAATCTTCTCATGTTTTCCAACCAAGATTAAATAACCCTATAAAAAGTGTTCTGATAAATGCCTGTAAGGGAACAAAGCATAGAGATGTTTAACATCTAAATGAAATGACA
Source organism: Tarsius wallacei (assembly GCA_963574415.1). NCBI lineage: Eukaryota > Metazoa > Chordata > Mammalia > Primates > Tarsiidae > Tarsius > Tarsius wallacei. Next base: position 6,100 of record CAUYQG010012512.1, on the reverse strand, counting down.
GGACAAACTGACTGATAAAAGCATACACCTCAATGTATTTTTGGGAACAAATAAATTGCGCTACTCATAATGTTGCAGTACCACATACTGCGCAGAGCCACTGGGGTCAGGAAGATGCAGTGGTCATAATGAAAAAACATTTATTATGCATGAGTCAATTCCCTTATGTTATGGATGGAAGATGTTGTGCTTGGAAGTAGGAGACTAGTGGGAATAAAATTTCAAGTTCTTTTTCTGTAACCTTAAAATAAATCAGAAGTCAAACGTGATAGGTCTTACCTAGCAGAGCTCACTTAATTCTTATGACATATCAGCTGGGTCCTGGTTCTTTTTAATTAATAGGCACATACATTAAACCAACCGACAGAAAAGCTTTCTCAGAATTATTTTGACTTCTTTATAGTCTGATTTATTCTGAGGTCCCTAGAAGCCTGTTTTCAGCAATGGTTAAAAAAAGTATTTTGAGTTCACCAGGACTTAGGGATAATTGGTTACAATGATTTGCAGTCAAGGATGGTATTTCAAGTTTTCAAACTAAATTATTTGCTTTCTATAAAAATACAATGGATTTTCCTGGTTTTGAGCATTTAAACAAATCCTATATTGGAAGTTCTCCCAACCATATCTGCCTGTCACAAAACTCACGACTGCCTAAATGCTACTTTCTTTAGAGTCTTTCCTGTTGTACCCTCAGCTCCACTCAGAAGGATCTCTCCCCTTAAACATTTTGTCATTTCTTCTCTATCCCTTTCTTATAACACTTTGAACATGCTGCTTTGCATTTTGGTTATTTGTGCACATGTCTCTTTCTGGATAGCATTTCTGAACAATTAACTCACGCTTATATCACCTCTTCCTGTTTTCCTTCTTCTCTGTCTCTCCCATCCCAGCAGTAAGGTTGTCAGGTAAGCCTTGCCTCCAGAAAAGAATGTGACAGAATGGAAAGCACATACAAAGAGATCTTTCTAACTTTGGTTTCCAAAATATTAAGTTCTCAGGGGAATGGAGTGAATTTCAGAGTCTAACCAAAACGTTACAGGGTTTGAAGAGGGAGAGAGTCCCCTTTCCCATGACTATAAACATTTCTCTTGGAGGCCTGGGAGAGAAAAGAACAACTGAGGGGAAGTGATTGAAGAACAGAAGTTTCTGCTTCTGGGATTGGACCCTTGGAGGCAGGGAGGGAAGAGTTTGCAAAAAGGTCTAGGCTGCTAAACTTATGGAGATTTCAGAATGTGGAGTGTTCCAGAAGGGAAAGAATCATTCTTTTGTTCTCAAGTAGTAGTCAATAGTTGGCAGTAGGAAATGAGAGTCTTAAGGTTTTTCTGTAACCTTAAAATAAAGCAAGAGGTTGAGAGGCTTTCCAGACTTAAAGAGACTAGAGGACAAGAAGCAGGGACATCTTTGTTTGCCACCTGCTTAGATTAAAGAGAAGATGAGATGATGGATAATTCAGAAGAGAGAGAACAGAAGGCAGAAAAAAACCCCCCAGATATTTATTCCTGTCATTCATTCTCTTTGATGATTTTGCGTTCTGTAAACTGTTAATAAATTAAATACAAATTCAGATAAGAGACTTAGGGGTGAGGTTGCTAGATGATTGAAAGTAAATTTGCACCATCCCATTTTTGAATGGGGGAAGGAGTAATTTCAGTTTTAGTATAAAAACAAAAGACTGTGTTTTGGTGGGGTGAGGAAGGGAGGCTTTTGGTTCACTTGGCTTTATGGGATAAGATTCATGGCTTCTTATCTAATTTTAAAAATCATCAAACATTCATGATGTACCAGATTCTCTTCTAGGTGCTTTCCAAATGATAACTAATGGATCCTCATTATATATCCATGAAAGTGTACTGTCTTTGCCTTATCCTCTTATTATTATTTTTTTTAACAAGAGAAAAGCAAACATTTATTAACATTTGCATGGCATATGTGCATGGGAGTACACAGTGATAAGTAATTCCAAGTGATGTGGTTAGAACTTGGGCTTATATAGCATCTTTTTTTTTTGGGGGGGGTTTTTAGAGAACTTTATTTTTAATTTTTATTTTTTTATATATATAATTTTTTTATTGTGATATTGAGGGGTACAGTTAAGGGTTAGGTACACAAATATGTCTTGTTCAGGCACCCTTGTGGATAAGGAGTGTCCCCCCATCCCCAGACAGGTATTTACTGCCATTAATCCCTTCCCTTATCCCTCCCCCCCCCATAGTTTCCCACCCCTGTCAGTCATCTTCTTGTGGTAATACGATGGATGATCAAGGTCTATTATATGAGAACATGTGGTACTCAGTTTTTTGTTTCTGTGAGAGGTCACTCAGTATTATAGACTCTAGTTCCATCCAGGTTGCTGCGAAATTCATGATTTCATTCTTTTTTATGGCTGCATAGTATTCCATTGTGTATATGTACCACATTTTTTTAACATGGACATAATTTTACATCAAATACAAACCATTGTTTTAATGGCTGCACAGTGTTTATATTATGTAGATATACTTTATCATCTATTTAATCATTCCTCTACTTAAGAGTTTAAGAGATTAAGACTGCTTCCAGTTTTTATTACCAAATCTGCAATGAAAGAGTTAATGGATAAATTTTAATGTATTCTGATCACTTGTTTATGTAATGATTATGCCAAAAATATTCAAAGACTTAGATAAGTATGTTTTCCATAATCTTCACTGTAACAAAGAAAAGACAGTGCAAGTAAATTAACTTTTATTTATTTATTTTTTAAAAATATTTTTGGGTCAGCATCTCACTCTGTTGCCTAGGCTGGAATGCAGTAGCATAATCACAGCTACTACAGCCTTGACCTGCTGGGCTCAGGATCCTTCTGCCTCAGCCTCTAGATTAGCTGGGACTACAGGTGTGCACCACTATGCCCAGCTAATTTTTTGAGCTTATTGTAGAGAGGCGGTCTCGCCATGTTATCCAGGCTGGTCTTGAATTCCTGGGCTCAGGCAATCCTTTTGCCTTGGCCTCCCAAAGTACTGGGATTACAGGCAAGGGCAACCATGCCCAGCCTAACTTAAAAAAACAAAACAAAACAAAACGAAAATGGAAAAATCATTTATGTAGTTCAGAAGCATGAAGGCAGAAATCTTTTTTCCCTCCAGAGTGCTATATCAGACACAAACTAGAGAAAGAAAATACAGGATTTCTAATACAAATTGTTTTTGCATTTTCCCCTTTTAAATTAATGACAGCACACTATCAATGTAAGAAACAAATGATGAGATTAAGAGGGCAAAGAAGTATTTGTTAATAGGATCTTCAGATTATTTCTTCATGAAAAACAGTTTTGCAATGTCCAGAGCAAGTTATAAAAGTTAATAAGGAAATTTTCATCCCAATATGCAACACAACCAGTGGAGGGGGCTTTGTTTTTTCCCCTTAAAGTATGCATTTATATTAGTTGCTATAGTAACACTATTACTGAAAACAACACTGGAACAGAATCTATAATCACTAGGCCAACAATCATCAAAATGAGGTTTAAATTATATCCAAATGTGTACCTTTACTTTTCTTTGTCTAAACTTTATTTTTCTTTAAGTAAGTGGAAAAGCTTTTAAGCTGGGAAAAACAAGGTCTATATTCTAGCTAACAATCTAAATTACTTTAAGCTTTAGAAATGACTAGTTCCATTAATAAAACAAAATTAATGAAAATTAATAGTTTAAGTTAATTTATTTAGAAGCTTAAGTTATTTGGCAAGCTGACAAACATTCCCATCTAATTAATTCTGAAATTCAACCTTGAAAATAAAATTTAAAAAAAATAATCAAGGCTTTGCCTGCGGGCAGGGAAGGGGGTTTGCCACATTTCAAAATTATATTGCTTGCCATCACTTTGAAATTGAGTTTTATAATATCTGGAAATAAAATCAATAGAAGACTTTACTGCCACATGACCCACTCAAAAAGCTATGAAGAATTCCTTTTATTACTTAAATAAGTCTTGAATCTTAGTAAAGAAATTTAATATTCCTGGTCAAAAAGCTTCCACTTTCAGATTTGAAGACTGTTTCTTCCCAAACTACACTGGAAAAAATGCAGTATACTTGATAAGTAACTAGAGAGCTTATTGAATGAAATTCACATAATACCTCATATCAGATTTTTGGGTCTAGACCACATAACCTTTGCCAAAAAGCATTTATAAATATAACCAGATTCCAAAATTGCTGGTCTGAATAAGACAGTGACAACTACAGAACCTGTCACTTTCAATAAAAGAAAAGGTAGGCCTGCCAAATTCACTTAGGTGGAGGGTAAAAGCTTCCTTTGATAAGAATGTTTTCTGCTTAATTTAACATTTAAAGAACTAGATACTACATTTAGCATGTAACCTGTAAAAATTGGTTATTCATTACAATTATTACATATGCCACATGCCACTGTGAGGTAGAGTTGCCATTCTAGATTTCATATGACTGTAGTGACTTTCTAGAGGGAGCAGTTTTCCAAGTAAAGCCTGAGTTAGAACTTAGTTTTCATTCCACACAATTTGGAGTTCACACTATCTCTTTTCTTTTTCCACAAACATTGTTACATCCTCTAACTCAACTACAGGTGTACTGTAAAAAGGAAACAGAAAACATATGAAATGGAAATAAAAGCAGCTATTTAACGGTTCAAATTATATTTTTGTACTGTACAATCACTGTACAATACAGCCTCGAATTCCTGAACTTAAGTGGTCCACCTGCTTCAGCCTCCCGAGTAGCTGGGACTTCAGGCATGTGCCACCATACTTGGCTTTCAAATTATAATTTAAAGAAAGAAAACATTAAAGGAAGTAAAATAATAATAATAAACATAAATAAGGTCATCTTGTAATTCTTACACTGATCAAATATCTCTTTTGTATTTTTTAAAATTATTATGAAGATGTGGGGTACAACTCAGGATTAGGTATACAAGTGGCCATCATACAGGTAAAGTCTGGGCCTCCCTTTGGGCCCCACTTTGCCTGGTTTGAGATCAGTACCATTTTAAATGTTATATGCTCCCCCCAACCCAACCCCACCCCAGCAGTATTCCGCTAATGCCAATCCCTTTCTTATAGTATATTATGGTAAATGTTCAGGGTCCGCTTATGAGTGGGAACATGTGGTACTCAGTTCTTGGTTTCTGTGATAAGATCACTGAGCAAGATAGACTCTAATTCCATCCAAGTTGCTGAGAAGTCCATATGCTTGTCTTTCTTTATGGCTGCGTAATATACCATTGTGTATATGTACCACATTTTTAAAATCCAGTCTTCTTTTTCTTTCTTTCTTTCTTTTTTTTTGGGTTGGAGTCTCATTCTGTCACCCAGGCTGGAAGGCAGTGGCACGCTTCCGGCCACCGCAGCCTCGACCTGCTGGGCTACTGTGATCCTTCCGCCTCAGCCTTCCAAGTAGCTGGAACTACAGGCGCGTGCTACCACGCCCCGCTAATTTTTTTTCTTTTTCTTTTTCCCGGCTAATTTTTGATTTATTGTGGAGATGAGGTCCCGTAATTTTTTATTTATTGTAGAGACAAGGTCTCGCCAAGTTGCCCAGGTGGGTCTTGAACCCGCAGGCTCAGGCAATCCTCTCGCCTGGGCTTCCCAAAGTGCTGGGATTACAGGCTGAGTCACCGAGCCCGGCCCAGTCCAGTTTTCAATGGGCAGTACAGTTGGTTCTATGTTTTTGCTATTGTGAACAGTGCTGCAATAAACATGCATGTGCAGCTATCTTTTTGATAGAATGATTTGAGTTCCTCTGGGTACATCCCCAGTCGGGGATTGCTGGGTCATATGGAAGGTCAATTTGTAGTTCTTTTAGAAATTACCACACTGTTTTTCCATAGAGGTTGAATCTTTTGTAATTAATATTCCTTTAAGGGGCCACAATAAAAAAATCTGATGTAAAAAGCTTGGTCATGCAAATGCTAGTAACTGAAGAGACAAAAGTGTGGTGTTCATTTTTTTTTTTTTTTTTTGAGTTGGAGTCTCACTCTGTCGCCCAGACTGGAGTGCAGTGGCCGCTCCCGGCCACCGCAGCCTCGACCTGCTGGGCTCCAGCGATCCTTCCGCCTCAGCCTTCCAAGTAGCTGGAATTACA
>CAUYQG010012511.1:0-31260 GCA_963574415.1 Tarsius wallacei | reverse complement strand
AACAAGGGTGCCTGAATGAGACATATTTGTGTACCTAACCCTTAACTGTACCCCTCAATATCACAATAAAAAAAAAATCACTTTGTTTACCAAATACACCCAAAGCATAAACAATATCATGATCTTTCTTGGAATTTCATTGAACTTATATGTGACTTTATAAAGAAGTTAAATGTTGTGTTTGTCTCCTTCAAAGAACCTGGTATATCCTTACATGGGTGTCAATATTTATTTCTGTCTTTCATTATTATTATAGAGATTTATTTTTTAAATCACACACACTTTTTTATATAGTGCATTTTGTTTATGTTGTTAATTTGCAATTTTAATTTTAGTTTTTGTCTTTTCAGCAGAGAAGAAACTGGTTTTTCTACTTAATTTTTGTGGGTTTCTTTTATATTTTTATCCTATGTAGTTTTAAACTACATATATAAGGTTTCTTTCTCCACACACACATGTATATATAGTTATTGAAATAGTATACATTATAAGAAGATGGTCAATAATAGCAAGGCAACTTAATTATGAGTATGGTTGATTATTGGCTTTTTTAAAAAATTGTTTATGGACAAATAACTTTCACTTTCTCCTCCCCTTATAATTATGGTTTATTATTTATTGTGTTCTATTTGCTATTCTTTTCAGCCCTGACTCTCACTTAGTTCTATACATTGTTAATTTCCCCTCAAAAGAGAATATTTCTTGGATGCTGGATAGTCAAATAAACAAAAAATGGCCAGATAAGCATATCTTTCGACAGTAGCTTATAATTTAATTTTTTGTATGAGTAAATATAAGAAATTGCCTCCAACTCAAAAAAAAAAAAAAAAGAAATTTGCCTTTAAATATAACATGCACAACTGCTGCAAACAGGTAAGTATGCAAGGTAACTGTTCATCTTTTTTAGCATTTTCTTTATTGAATGAAAGGCTTGAGAGTAATGAATGACAAAAAAAAAGAAAAGAAAAAAATGCTTATATGGAGCATTCATAATTGTCCATTAGAAACACACTTTAATTAATTGCTAATAATTCTCTAGTGTTGTAAGTCATCACTTTACCTTACACTCATCACAATCACAACCACAGTAAGATGCCAGTAACCCTTGCCAAAAACGCCACACGTGACTTCTAGTTTCATCAATGGTACCTAAAAAATATAACTAACATGTAGTGCTACAATGACTTCGAAGTTAAAATTGTTGAGGTACAGCTAAGCCATCACGATTGAAGTTTTAATGTGTAGAATGTATAAAAAAAGTAAGAGTGACAAGCTTATTCTTAAGTAATTTCTATATGTTGAACAGAAATTAAGAGACTACAGGTAAGATACAAATTGATGCAATGAATTATAGTCACTGAGTTCTTGAAAGTGACAGCAACAGACAAAACACTGGGTGAAGCAATCTGCAATGAAATTATTCAATTTCATTAGGCATCATTTAACCCATCAACCAAAGAGACAGAACTACAAATCATGAGAAGATTTGCCATTAGCATTCTCAGCTACCAATAAAGGGAAAAATAATTGACGCTTTTTGACTTCCAAATAAATACTCCCAGTGCTAACATTGTGATGTAATTATTATTCCTATTTTAAAAGAGAATGTTGAATGTTACAGGTATTAAATATCATACCTCACCATATACAACCAAGAAGTAAAATAACCCAAATTCAAACTCCATCCTATCTGACCTCAAAAATCTATACTCTGTGATTTGGTGGTGGCTCCTAATCTTAGCACAGGAAGGAAGTCCCATAGTGAGAGACTGCCCACGTGCTACCTGTTGGGGATTTTTCTAGAGACCTAAGCTTACAGCTCTTCCCCTTGTTTCTCCGCATCTGCCCAATGCTCAGGGCACAGAGGCCAGGAATTGTTCAGCACTGAAGGAGCAGAGAAAATCCTTGTGATTGTCATAGGATATGGCTTTGAAGAGCTGGGCTTAGCTTGTGCTGGGAGAAATAGAGACTCTTGGGCTATTTTTCTTCTGAATGATTAAATCCAGGACAATACATTGCATTTAGAACAATTACCTTTCAAATGATTTCAAAATCATAAGTCTTGTGATCATAAACTATGAAGGCACTCCAATGGACTGGCAAAGTTTTAATGTAAAATTTGGAAGGGGAAGGAGCCAAGATGGCTATCATGGAGCAGCAGATCAGAGCCTCTCTCACCTAGCAAGACACAGTAGGGATTCTGCCACCATTTGATGGCGACACCCTGAGCACTTAGGAATGGGTTAAACACTGTAAACCCGGTGAAGGTCACTTTGAGTGCACAGACATCAAAAAGACATGGCAGGCACAGAAAGTGCCTGGTTCCATTCCCCACCCTGCCAGAGGCATGCACAGAAAAGGAAGATGTGGTTGGAGGAGGAGAGGCGTGAGTGATTCTAAGAGCTTTGAATCAGTACATCTCCCCCAACAGTGTGTGAAATGTCAGTTTCACGTGGGATCAAACCTGATCAGGAGCAGTGATGGGCAACAAAGCCTAGATGGAATGGGAAATGGATCCCATGTGGAGAAGACCAGTCTGCTGAGTGAATCTGACTGATATGCCTGTTGCTGGCACTGAGTGAGGCAACAGACTAGGGTTTCCTTGCAGGGCAGCACAGAGAGTGGGGATCCAGACACTGACTAAAGGAGGGTGAAACTCCCTACACCCTGCAGGAATCTTTTTGAACATGCAGAGACAAAAATGGCAGATGTGGGAATCTGGGTGCCCCATACATTCATAGTGAGCTAGGCAAATATAGGAGCTGAGATCACACTGGGTGAGGGAAGGGGGTGAGCGATTCTGGGATATGCTGGTATGGTTCACCCACTCCCTGCCACCAGCCATCACCCACCTCAGCAGGGGGCTAAAAAACTGACCCTAGTTTAGCAGTGGGAACTCTAATCTGTAGTAACAAGAATCTACCACAGAGTAGAGCTCCTCCCTCTCTCATAGAGTAAAATGAAGAAGGATCAGCAAAGAAATGAAAGCAACTCTCAAAATGTTAATGAGACAGCACACAAAAAAGCAGCCATCAAAGCACAAACAATGGAAACCCCCCAGAGCAGCCTGTCCCAGTTGACAGCCACAGAAATCAGAGACTGGATAGATAAACAAGGTGGAAGCAAGAGAACAGTGAAGCAAAATTCAAAAAAATCATACAGGAAGTAAAAACAGAGTTGGTCAACTTCAAGAAAACCTACTTTACAATAGTAGAAATAAAGCGCTCCATCCTCAAAGTTAGTAACAAAGTAACAAGTATTGAGGACAGGCTCAACCAAGCAGAGGAAAGAATCTCAGACCTTGGAGATAAAAATATGGAATTAACACAGTCTACTAAAAACATAGAAAAAGAAACTCAAAAAGAAGGAACAAAACCTCCGAGAGCTGTGTGACTTTGTCAAAAAGCCAAACCTACACCTGGTTGGTATCACCAAAGCAGAAAGGGAAAATGAAAACATCATGGAACAAATACTCCATGAGGTAATTCAAGAGAACTCCCTGCAACAACCATTCAAGTGCAAGAGATTCAGAGAACTCCTGCAAAATATTACATAAAAACTCCATCACTAAGACACATAGTAATTTGCTTCCGAAAAATAAGTCATATATTCAGCTAAATATGCAACTTTAGCCTCTTTTGCTGCTAGGAGTAGCCTTGTGCCATGGTTCTGGCCAACAAAATATAGATAAGTAACTTATACAGAACACTTCACCCAACATCTACTGAGTATACATTCTACTCATCAGCACATGGAACACACTCCAAGATTGATCACACTCTAGACATAAACCAAGCATTAACAAATTTCAAAAGGTTGAAACAATGCCATGTATCTTCTCAGATTGTAGTGGAATAAAAATAAATATTGTCACTGACAAGATCCCCCCAAAACATGGAAAGACATGGAAACTAAACATGCTGTCTTTTGACCTCTGGGTCAACACAAATATCAGAAACAAAAAAAATTTCTGGAAACAAGCAAAAACAAACACACATCTCATCAGGTTCTCTGGAATGGCATAAAAGCAGTGTTAAGAGGAAAAGTCATAGCATTGCATGAACACACCAAGAAAACAGATCCCAAGTAGACAACCTGATGTCACACCTAAAGGAGCTGGAAAAGCAAGATCACCTAAATCTCAACCTCAGCAGAAAAATACAAATCACCAAGAAAAAATCAGAGCTGGAAGACATAGAAGACAAAAATATCATAAAAAGGATCAGCAAGACCAAAAGCTGGTTCTTTGAAAGAATAAATAAGATTGATGGTTACTGCCCAGATTGACTGAGAGAGAGAGAGAGAGAGAGAGAGAGAGAGAGACAGAAAACCCAGATAAACACAGTGAGAAATGTAGAAGCAAAGTCACAACTGACCTAGAAGAAATTCAAAATACTATCAGAGATTACTATAAAAACCTATGTGCAAATAAACTAGAAAACTTAAAGGAAATGGAGCACTTTGTGACATCACACAGTCTCTCAAATTTGAAACAAAAAGAAATTGAAACTCAAAACAGACCAATAAAAATCCAGGAAATCAACTCAGTCATAAGAAATCTACCCACCAAAAAAAGCCCTGGATCCAATGGCTTCCCACCTGAAATCTACAAGACATATAAGGAGGAGCTGATACCAATGCTATTGAAAGTATTCCAGGAAATCAAGAAGATAAAATGCTCCCCAACTCATTTTATGAAGCCAACATTATTTTATGAAGGGCTGGTTCAACATTTGCAAGACCATCAATGTAATTCAGCACATCAACAGATGTAAAATTAAGACCTACATGATTATATCATTAGATGTAGAAAAAACGTTTGATAAAATTCAGCATCTCTTCTTAATAAAAACCCTTGAGCACATAGGCATAGAAGGAACATCCCTCAAAACAATAAGAGTCATCTATGATAAACCCACAGCCAACAAATTGCTCAATAAGCAGAAACTGGAAGCATTCCCCCTGAGAAGGGGAACAAGACAAGGATGCCCGCTCTCATACCTCCTGCTCAACATAGTGTTGGAAGTCCTAGCCAGAGAAATCAGTCAAGAGAAGAAAATCAGGGGTATCCAAATAGGAAAAGAGGAAGTCAAGGTATCTCTCTGTGCAGACAATATGATTCTATATCATGAAAACCCTGAGGAGTCTGTCAAAACCCTCCTAGCACCGATAATTGACTTTGATAAAGTCTTGGGGTATAAAACTAATGCAAAAGACAGTTGCATTTCTATACACCAACAACAGGTAGACAGAGTGCCAAATAAAAAGCACAATCCCATTTACAATAGCCACACACACACACACACACACACACACACACACACAAATGAAATACCTTGGCAACCACCTAACCAGAGAAGTGAAAGATCTTTACAATGAAAACTACAAAACACTGCTCAAAGAAGTCAAATATGACACAAACAAATGGAAAAACATCCCAGACTCATGGATTGGAAGAATCAATATTGTCAAGATGTCCATCCTACCCAAGACAATCTATCGATTCAATGCAACACCCATCAAATTACCAACATTCTTCTCAGACCTGGAAATGACAATACAGAAATTCATATATATAAAAAAAAAGATCACAGAAACCAAAACAATTCTCAGTTAAAAAAAAAAAACAAAAGCAGGAAATATCACACTTCCAGATTTTAAATTTTACTGCAAGGCTACAGTAACCAAAACAGCCTGGTATTGGTATAAGAAGAGGCACTTAGACCAACAGGACAAGATAGAGATTACGGAAGCAAAATTTCAATCTCTCAACCAACTAATCTTCAACAAAACCACCAATAACAACCACTGGGGAAAGGAAACCATATTTAGCAAATGGTTCTGAGAAAACTGACTGACCACATACAGAAGAATGAAATAGGACCTCTACATATCACCATATACAAAAAACAACTCTAAATGGATCAAAGACCTAAATGTAAAACCTCAAACCATAAGAATCCTAGAAGAAAACATGGGAAACACTCTTATGCACATCAGAGTAGGCAATCAATTCTTGACCAAATTCCGAAAAGCAAATGCCATAAAAGCTATGAAAAACAAGTGGGACCTCATTAAACTGTAAAGCTTTTGTATAGCCAAAGAAACCACCAAGAGAGCAAGGAGACAGCTCAAAGAATGGGAAAAAATATTTGCTAACTATGTATCTGACAAAGGTCTAACATCCAGGATCTACAAGGAACTCAAATGAGCTGATTGGAAAAAAATAAATAAATAAAACAACTCTATTAAAAAGGTGGCAAAGAACATGGATATTTTACAAAAGGGGATATATGCAAGCAGCCAATATATATATGAAAAAATGGCCAGCCTCAATAATGATCAGAGAAATGAAAATCAGAACTACAATGAGATACCACCTAACTCCAGTAAGGATGGCCATCATTAATCAAAAAACACCAGATACTGACACAGGCATGGAGAAAAGGGAATGCTTCTACACTGCTGGTGGGAGTGCAAGTAAGTCCACCTCTTTAGAAAGCAGTGTGGCAATTCCCAAAAGAACTAAAAATTGACCTTCCATACAGTCCAGCATTCCCTCTCCTGGGAATATACCTAGAGGAATACAAATCATTCTACAAAAAAGACACCTGCACACACATGTTCATCAGCCACACTATTCACAATAGCAAAAACATAGAACCAACTCTACTGCCCATTGAAAATGGACTGGATAAATAAAATGTGGTATATATACATGATAGAGTATTACATAGCCATAAAGGAGAACAAATCATGGACCTCACAGCAAATCGGATGAAGTTGGAGACCATCATACTTAGTGATCTGTTACAGAAACAAAGAACTGAATCCTGCATGCTCTCACTTATAAGTGGGACCTGGACATTAATCACAATAGCACAAGGGAGGGATCAGCAGCCACTGGACACTGCCAGGGGAGGGAGGATGGAGGGGGGCACGTAACAAGACAAAAGGTACCTTTGTCCCAAACCAGGGGAAGTAAGGACCAGTTGGAGGCCCAAACTTCACCTGCATGCAGCCTATTTGTGTAGTTAATCCTGACTTGTAACTGCAGCTCTATAAAAAAAAAAAATCAATATTATCCCTAAACTGTTATACTCAAGGCAGAAAAAGCTGGAGGCAATGCACCGGAGTTTCTTGTTAGTCAAACATGTTCCATGATTAAGTTGCCCTCAATATTTATGTGTGACAATCCTATTCCTTATTCAAGTAAGTCCAAAAATGCAGGGCTTTTTTTTGTTTGCTTTTTAAGAGAGCATATCTATGTTTTGTCGCATCTCAAAAGGTCTCTCTTTTGGTTTTAACTCTCCACCAATCTCTTTTAGTTTTTGTTCCCTAACAATTGTCCATATAACTTCACTGACAATCTGAATAAAAGTAAGAAATAGTTATCAAAAGAGCAAGTAGACAAATATCTTTATTTAAACTCGGAATGTATTGTATGATTTTTATTAGAATATTGAATTAAATTAGGCTCTTCCTTAGGAACATAATTGATCACAAAGGGAACGAGATGAAGAAGTTGAATTAGACTCAGAGGATTTGAATTTTATTTGAAACAGTATCAAACCCACTGTCATAAGCAGAGGCTTACAAATGCTTGTAGATAATCAGGTTATATTTAATGTCATATTAAAATAGAGATAACGTGTTATTCTAAAAAGATATGGACTTTAATTCTGGAAGACACAGAGTTGTAATCTCAAGACCAACACTTACAGACTTTAATAGGCGTTTCCCATTTGGCATCTCTGATCTTCAGTTACTTCATCTACAATATTCTGAAAACATTCTCTAATTTTCAGTGCTGTTTGTGAAACTTAAATATAATCATGTGTCTTAAGTGCCCGACAGAATAAAATGCTAGCTATTTTCATTACAGAGTATAAGAGGAACTGAACTTCCTATATTCACTGTGCTAAATTTCATACCCTCCTAGATGATAATTTATCTTATAATATAAATACTCTAAAATTGATACAAATAGGTCATTTCAGCAATGAAATAAAAACCAAAGGGTAAAAGTTTTTTAGATGATTTAGTCCTTATTACTGTTATTCAAAATATAAATTTTTGTGCCTGGCATTTTCTTTTGGTTGGTTCCTTCCAATCCTAGAATTCAATCCAAACCATAAAATTCAACATAAAAGACAGTGTAACAGGGTGTCTTAACTATTTCAAGAGTATTGAGAATATTTAAGTTATTCTAAACAATTGATAAGAGATTTTACTTATTCTTATCTCATCCTGCACAATATATTTACATTTTCCTTAATAGGCAAAATTTAAATAAACTGCATAAAGTATGAAGGAGTTAATTTTAACTCTTCAGAACTAAAATAATCTCATAAAACCAACCTATATTTATGTTTCAGTTAGAAATACACAATCATTATGAATCATTGTCTCCATTATTAAAATATGATTTTTTTCCCAAAGGTTGATACCCACATACAAAACTTTATATTCCACTCCTTCCCACTTTAATACCATATATAGTAACTGCAAAAGAAGGGAGAACAAGAATGATGGCCTTTGTGAAAGTTTTATATAGAGGGTATGAAATATACAATAATTTTAGCAGAGCTAAATAACAATTCTTCAAAATCTTAGAGTATATTAAATTGATCTATATAATATACTGTGGTTTTACTGTGTGTTAAATACTTATTTTTAGCTTTTAGAAAAACAGATTATTCCAGGAAAATGTTTTTGTACCTAAAAAGCAAAATATTTGGTTTATAGTTTATAATAACTTAAAATCTGTGTATTTATTCTTAAACCCAATGGCAAATTTAAATGATGTTGATATAAGTTCTGAAAATCTTATACATTTTATTTTATTTTTTGAGTTGGAGTCTCACTCCATCACCCAGCTGGAGTACTGTGGCACACTCACAGCCACTCCAGTGTCGATCTGCTGGGCTCTGGCAATCCTTCCGCCTCAGTCTTTCAAGTAGCCGGAACTACAGGCATACACAACCGCGCCCGGCTAACCGATTTATTGTAGAGACGAGGTCTTGCCAAGCTACCCAGGCTGGTCTCGAACCCACGGGCTGGTCTCGAACCCACGGGTTACATCTCCAGGGAAAAATCAGTTAGTCATGTTTGTGAAAAACCAGCATTTTAAATTTTTGTTAATAATAATATTCTGAATAAGCCATAATGTTCATCGTAATCAGTATAACTTTCCTTAGAACACAATTTCTGTTACATTTTTAATGAAGTGAGAGCAATTATTTGAAAAACAGAGGCTTATTGAACATAAGTGATAATATATTGGAAGCTACACAAATATCCAGAGAAAATATGAGGGGGAAAAAAAGGTTTACCTGTCTGAAATAAAAGGCATAGTAGAATGAAGATAATTGAAAAAGGAGAAAATTAAATTATTTCAGAGGCTATGTTAGGGACTGATTGAAAGATAAAAAGTCTGATGAGGTCCATGTCATAGAGTTCTAGTAGTGGAAGAGGTGAACTATATCATTACTGAGTAAGATGGATCAAGATAAGAGTTTGGTTATAACCCAGAGAAGCAAAATTGCATAATGTATATATTTTTAAATGTTTATTTAGTGCCAATATTGTGCTATGCCTTAGCATCAATATATTCATAAATGGAAAGAAAGGGGAAAAATGAAAATAAAATAGACTAATCTTAAGAACATGACAAGGATCTTGAGTTAGAAAAACCACCATGCTGAGACAGATTTTTTTTTCTTAGTTCCCTCCCTTACTTCTCTCTTTTCCTCCCTCTTTCTTTCCTCAATGTCTTCAACATCTATTGACTATCTAGTACACCAACTACTGTGAAAATAAAAAAGAAAGCTCAGACTTTCGTGATAGTGAAATATTAGTAAACAGCTATAATATGGTATGAAAAGCTGCTAAAAGAATATCTAAACTATATTGAGTTCTTATGAATCACTCTTCTAAGTACTTCATATGATTTATCATTAAATGCCCATCACATCTTTATGGGATAAGTAGTACTACTATCCACACTTTACAGATGAGAAATGTGAGGTAAAAATATTTTATACAATATGTCCAAGGCCACACTGCAAATAAGCAGCAGAACTTGGGTCTGAATCCAGGCAGAATGGCTGTGTACTACTACGTGCTATATTGTCTGGTGTAAACACAAGATAAATCCAGAGTTCTACAGAAACACAATTAAGTACATTTATTTTTTCAGACACATCTACTTGCAATATATTACTGAAGCAATTAGTAACTACACAAAAAGTTAGCAAATTGGTAAGGCTCATAGTTTCATGGGGGGATAAAATGCCTCACTCATCAAGTTCAACATTTCAAACTACTTTACAAAGAAATAATGAGCAGAATTCTATGTGGTTCAAAGTTTTCTCGGTTGCCCCTTGGGACAGCTAATCCAATGGAACAAGCCTGGAGAGCTTTTGAGGGAAGGTGAAGTCAATCTTTAAGGATAAATGCAAATTCTCAGTTGAAGAAGGGAAAAATATATCAGGCAGAAGAAATAGCAAAGAGACAGCTTTTCCATAAGAAATATCGTTATAGATATTTATTAATTACCCATGGTTAGGACACAGTGTGTTTAATAAGTGTTGGTAGCTGACATTTATTTAGTGAGATGCAGTAAGCTTTTGCACAAGATTTCTGCCATATGAAGTTCTTTGAATCAAGATGTCCAGAGCAGGGTGCATCCCAATATATAAAAACAGTGCAGTGCAGCTTCTTTTACATTTTGTGTGGCAATGTATTATTGCAGTTTGGAGTATTTTATTTTTAAACTGGTTAATTTTATGTTAGTAGACTTTTAATTATTAGAATCTTTGCCATCTTTTATAATGAGTCAGGGAGTGACCAAAAATGTTTCCCACCTCCACAAAATTTCAGGGTTTTTTTTTTTTAGTAAAACATTTAAAAGAAAAAGGTGACCTTAGAGATGAGGTGTGCTTTTTTTCCCCCAAAACACAAGTAATCCTAATTTGTTGACCTTTTATGTGATGACAAGCATTTGCCAACAGTATGCTATATAAGCAGATATTTTTGAAACATAATAATATTGTTATTCATTCTAGCAAAGTAAAGATGACATTTTAACAGTGGACAAAAAAGGCACCATTTTCCAAAGAAACTTGAGCTACAAAACCTTTGATAACAGATACTTGACAGCATTTCCTCTGTCAAATCTATGTAAGTGCAGTAACCTTTAAAAGTTCTTGTGTTTGACTCTTTAGAAAATGTAGAAACAGAACTTTCTACCTTGTATTAAAATATTTGAAAGCTTCTGATTTACAAGACCTACTGATTAACCTCAGAGTAAGAGAAAAGCCTTTGCATAACCATGGGGGAATTTGAAAGTCCAGCTTGAACATTACTAGATACAGATCATGATGATACTGTTTTTTTCTTTTCGAGTTTTGTTCCTTTTGAGGGATCATTTGCAGCTCTGATAGTTGCTCAATCCAATCACAGATCTGTCTTGTGAATCACTGACTACAGTCATTCGTTATAATCATTAAGCTTAGAATTTTCTTGAAAATATAAACATATTAAATTATTTTTTCTCACTGAAATATTATTTTAATACTACTGTTGTTTTTTGGTCTGAACCAACCCAAATTACACACAATGAAATAACAATATAGAATTTTGAATATTGTGAATTCTACCTTCTTGTCATTCTTTTTATTCTAGGTGTGTTTATACGTTGTTACATATATAAAACACCAGTAGATTAGTAAATGCTTTAAACATTTATTTTAATAATATTTGGAGCTACTGTGGCAGAAACCTGAGGGATCAAGTAGATTAAAAGAGGCCAGTTGCCATGGCTCAAGGCTGTAATCCCAACGCTTTGGGAGGCTGAGGCGAGACGATTGCCTGAGCCCAGGGGTTTGAGACCAGGCTGGGCAACTTGGTGAGATCTCGTCTCTACAATAAATCAAAACACTTAGCCAGGCACGGTAGCGTGCACCTGTAGTTTCAACTACTTGGAAGGCTGAGGTGTACCTGTAGTTTCAACTACCTGGAAGGGTGAGACGGAAAGATTGCCTGAGTCAGCAAGTCGAGGCTGTGGTGGCCATGAGCATGCCACTGTACTCCAGCCTAGGCGACAGAGTGAGACTCCAACTCAAAAAAAAAAAAAAAAAGGCATGGAAATGACCAATGGGCATGAATAAGACAGAGTGAGCTTGGAGTAGAAGCCTACTTCCTGACTCTGCCACTGACCAGTTGGCTAATTTGGGGCATCTTACTTTACCTTCCTAAGTGCCCATTTTCTCAACTGTGAAATAAAATTAGTAATTGTACCCACCCAATCAGATTCCAGGAAGTATTATGTAGGTTAAGTGATGGCACACAGTACATTTTCAATAACTATTTCCCATAAAATGAACTCTTGGGATACTGAGCTTTGAAACAAAAAAGCCAAAGCTATAGTTACATAGAATATATAGCAATTATTACATTATGTTAAGAGAATTCATCTTTATATTCATTTGCTAAAAGTCTGTGTGTTCATTGAGGCAGGGACTCATCACAGGCACCGCTCTAGAACCTAGGATGTTGCCTGCGACGCAGACCTCCAATAATTAAACATGACTGAGAAATAAAAGAGAAAAGTACACACTTTGCCTTGGTTTCCACATTCTGGCTCCTGAATAACGTTGGCCTTCTCTAAGAGTTCACCAGATCTATCTGGGGAAACAACAGGCTTATGCAGGGTACAAGCTGAACTATGAAATAGTCTCAGGTCAGGTACTGAACAGAAGCTGATAGGTTACCTCTTTTTAAGAGTTCTTAGTTTTTCTACTTTACAGGAACTCACAGTGACCAGATACTGGATCTTTTGACTAAAGCTCAGTTAGGAGGATGCTGTAAGCTGGACAAGTGCCTGCAGTTAGTCTAGGGAGCAAGACATGGACACTAAAGGCAGTCCGGGTCACAAACTTTCTGGGTCTGATTCATGGCAAGAGACAAAATGTCAGCAACTCTGACTGTTGCCAGCCCACCTCTGACACAACTCATAGCTGTATTACTCATTCTATGTTTGACTGTACGGTGAGTACATTTCTTTTCTTTAAAAAAATTCAAAAGTCTTAATATATTCATTGGGCTTGTGGATGACTAATAATCTCACTGCTTTTATTTTAATCAGTCTTCTAAATCACTGATGTACACTGGTACTTTTCATGTTGCTTTTTGGGGAGGTATTACAATTTTTCATTACATGTACTATATGATACATCATTTTCTGACTATAATACAATCTCATTTTTCAATTTTAATAAAATAGTTTTACTATTTCATAACTTTGAAGAAAAATACAGGCAGCCCTGTAAAACAGAGCAATTTCATTTTTTTAACTGCAAGTTATTTTATAGCTTTCACTTGGTAATTATAGAGATTTATATCCCTCTTCTCATCCCTCACAAAACTCAGAGCTGATGTGTCCAGTTGACTTAGAGACTGACTTAGAGGTCTCCGCATTCATTATCTTTGATAATAAGCTGTTTTATCAGATTAATGATTTAAGGCTAGTATATGTTTGAGAGTGGGAGAAGGAGGTTTAAAACTAATTTATAGGAATATAATCCACTGATCATTTTCACATTTCATCAAAAAATATTTTAGAGGGTGTCTCAATAGTAATTGATCACATTGAAGTGACAAACTGTGCTGTTGTTGCTTTACTAGTAATAGAAGGAAATCATTCATCTACTGTTAGGGCCAGACTTTCAGTATAACCTGATAATTTATCATTTATCAAGGAATTAATATATTCTAAATTATAAAGAAACACACATACCAGTATATCATGGGTACAGTTGATATTGCAAGTCAAATAGTAATGTCATCCACATCAGTGTGCTATACAGTTCTTATGCTTACATAAGAAAAATAAATCTATAGCTATCCTCATTACCCTGTACAGCATCTCACAATATTTAAATACAAATATAAATGTAACTCCTTTAGAGTTAGAGTGATTGGGTTAAAAAATAACTATCCCATAGTATATAGATAACATATAAATGTACATTTTAAAAACTTACGTGCATAATAAGAATTTTTAAAAATCTGCATGATTCAAAGTTTTTTGTTTTGTTTTTTGTTTTTATCCAGATTAGGAAAATATAGTTTAGGCTTGGCCTGGTGGCTTAGCCTGTAATCCCAGCACTTTGGGAGGCCGAGGGGAGTGAATTGCCTGAGCCCGCGGTTAGATACCAGCCCGGGCAATTGGGCGAGAACTTGTCTCTACAATAAAAATTTTAAAAAATTAGCCGGGCGTGGTAGCTCGCGCCTGTAGTTCTGGCTGCTTGGAAGGTTGAGGTGGATGGATCGCCAGAGCCCACCAGGTCGAGGCTGTGGTGGCTGTGAGCGTGCCACTACACTCCAGCATGGTCGACAGAGTAAGACTCCAACTCAAAAATATCTATCTATCTATAGTTTATTTAGAAAGTAAATTGAAGAAAGAGAAAAGAGGGAATTCACCTCCCAAGGGAGGGGAGGGGCCATTGTTTTGTTTTTAAATCAATAAGCTATATCTGAAACAAATGTGCCTAAACTGCCTAAGGCAACTTTAGTGAACTAATTCTGTTTAATTCTGTTGTCATATTTTATTTGTAGAATTTTATATCCACAGTTTAACTATTTGCATTATCTAATTATTAATAACTTAAATTAATATCCTTGTGCTTTCCCTGCTAGTTTTCTACAGTACATAGCTATCAATTTATTTATTTTCCACTTTTTGAGAATATCTTCAGAAAATAAACTCTAGAAATGAACTTATTTCTAATCAATGATGCATTTACCACATACTTAAGGATAACATTTCATTTATAACAAAATATTTTAAAGCCCTTTTCCTAGTCTTAATTAATATAAAGCTATCAGGCATAATAATAAAATTACAATAATAACATTAGCAGTATAAATTTTAATTTGTCATTAAGTTCATTTGAAAATATTTATATTGATTAAAATTATACCATTGGATTCACAAACACTTCTGTGTTCTTGCATTCAGTTCAAGTGCGAATCTACTTTTATGCTGAAGGCACTGTGCTTTACTGAAACCCTCTTTTCTCCTGATATTTTGGGGATTCTTCTCCTCTAATGTTTGGGGAATAAAAACAGTGTAAAAAAGCCTCACAACATAAGAGAGAATCAGTAAATAACAATATGCATTAAGGCAGATGTAAGAGAGGCAACTTTTTAAAATTTGAGCAGTTTTACTTCTAAGCATTTGTGCTTCAGTTTTTCACAAGAAAAAGTAAACAAGAAATACACTTGAGACAGAAAAAAACCCCAAAAAATAAAAAAACCCAGAAGTCAATAGACAATGAACATACAATTTAGATCACAGTTAAGTTACTATTTTCTCTATGAGTATTCCACTACCAATTGCTTTTATACACAATTCACATCTAAGTTTTCAGGGCTAAATATGTTGATAATCTTGCTTTTCCACTCATGCTCCATTAGCAGGATCAAACTCCACTGCATCAATGTCTAAGCTATTTTAAAACAAGAAGAGGGCGTGGGACTTTTGCACCCAAGAACATGTCATTCTGATTTTATTATTAAGTCATGCCTGGTATACTCTTCCCTGAATGTCCCCTTAACGTCTACTTCCTCACAAGACTAAATCTCGGCAATATGTGAAATTGGTGACTAAGTCATGTACACGTCTACCATTAGCATTTTTCTATAATATGTGGAGCTAGGACATTTTGTTCTCCATTCATACTAAACAAGTTTGCCTCAGAGGACTAAATATAGCCTGACATATTGAACTTGTATCCCTGCTCTCACCATCTGTATGTCTGTCATCATATTCCTTTATTTATGTCAATCGTGTTCTGTATATGAGGAGATAAATGGGGAGAAGTTACAAGTTTTCTTTCTTATTGACCCAGGAACTGGAAACTATGGATATTTCATCTTTTCTTGTATAGTGAACCAGAGTCCTTGTTTTCCTCATAAACTTCATCAACTATTGCCAAGAGCATTGCCAATATATGCATATTATTTGAGTTATGAAGATCTGTGCTCAAATCTATCATCTTTCCTGCATTTTCAGTTCCTTTAGCTACCCCTGTTCTTACCCCTAAGCAGATAAACACACTGTCTCCTATCTGACAAAGGGGTAACCTTTATTTAACCCTAGAACTACAATCTTTTCTCCTATTCGTCTTCACAGCCAAACTGTCTGAAGTCTCTACATTTTGTTTCTATTTCTTCACATCAAATTCACTCTTGAACCCACAGTAATCCAGGGCCATCCAATTTTAGCTCTGAAAGTTTCATGACTCAGGAAAACCCTCAGTTCTAGGTAAATCAGAAAAGTTGGTGGTCATCCTAAACTCCTCCTCCTTCCATAATCTCTGCCTCCAACCACTCTCCAAATTCTGGTAGTTAAACTTCCTATCTTTGATCTATTCTCTCCTTTTCATCCTTACAACCTTCTAGATCAAATTTTCATACAATCAGCGCCAATTGTACTGGATTTCTCATGAGACTGACTTCCTTTCTTTACTATCAAGGTGATCTTCCTAAAAGGCAATTCTGATCATGCCGTCCTGTTTGCTTAACAATCTTTAATGGATTCCCTCTGAAATAATTTAAAACAAATAGTTCATGCTCTTATCCTTATCTATCTGCACACTCTTGTCACCTGTCTCTTCTTCCTTAAACTCTATCCATTTATATATATATATATATATATATATAAATATATTTAATATTTTTTTATAATATATATAAATATATATTATATATATATAAATATTTATATAAAATATATAAATATATATATATATTAAAAAACATGGAGTGTCAGCTTCCCTAGATAAGAAGGAACTGTGTAATAACTCTGGAACTGTTAAAAAAAAAAAAAACTTGAATGTTGTAACACTACTATATATATATATGTATATATATATATATATTTAAAATTACTCTCAAAATTTGCCATTGCTGACTCACACCTCCATGGTTTTGTGTATGCATTACTTTTCCAAGATTCCAGATTCCATCCCTCTCCTGGCTACCCATATATTCCACTCACCCTCCAAACCTCAGCTCAAGCAGAGCCGTTCTTAGAAGCTGTCTATGCTCTTCCAGCAGATGCAGATTTACTCCCTTGCTTTCCCCGTATGTATGAAGGTGAACCCTCAAACACCAGAACTTATTTATAAAAAGTGTGTAGTTATTCTTACATGTTTAAACTTCAATCACCTTCAAAGCATCCTCTGATGCAATACACCTACTGAGATGCTTTTTTCATTGCTCAAAACAGTTTTTACACTGTCAATTTTTACGCCTTTTAAAAGTGTTTCTGCTGTCTTTTCTTTCACCTTTTCCACATGGCAAAACATTTTTCTTTGAGGATTTTTTTCATTGATGAAACAACAACAGCAACAAACTCACTTGGGGGGAGGACACGAGATCGGGTTAATAGTGAGGGTGGGGCACAGAAGTCATGCCGTTTTGGGTCGAAAACCTCTGAACACTCAGCACAATGTGGGCAGGTGTGGTCATAAATCACCCATCATGAAATGGGCAAATATGTTGAAAGAATCTCCAAAAAAAATTCACTTACGTCAAATGCAGCCTCTCACAACTACAATAGCTAGTATACTGATGACAGTGGATTCCTAGAACACTTACCTAGCCAGAGAAGCCTACACTAAAAGAGGGTTCAGTCTCCAAAAGATAATTCTTTTTTGGAGGGTTGTTCCCCTTGCATATCATCTTCCATTTTAACACATCTTTCATTTCATTAAAATAATCTCTTGTTTACTTCTCCTTACCAGACTACAAACTTCTTAAGGAGAGGCACAATGTGTTCCCCTTTTGTTCCCCACGCACCAGCGGAGATCATGTTTAATGAGGCAATTATATTATTTTTATGTGCTTTCATTTAGGAGGCAGGCTAGACAGGAGTGCATAGCAAGGATCTCGTAATTAGGAACTTACTACCATCCTTTTACCCTGCATGCCCTTGCACAATCACTTTTTAGGTTGTACCCATTATGTGAAGAGTGATCAAGAGTAATTAGACTTATCAAAACCTGGGGAAAGGGTGGGTGATGTGCTTACCGTTCTTGCATCCCATATAGACAGAGACTTGTCTGCAGAACCTGTGACAAGAATATTGGAGCAAGGAAAAAACTCAATGCTGTTCACAGAATCTGTGTGTCCGTACAAAGTACATCTGCATCTTTCGCTGCATAAGAGAGAAATTAAGAATTAAAGTTTTAGTAGTTAATAGCCAAATGCTATCTATACAATGCTCATAAAGATAATTTAAGGATCTGAGGCATGAAGTAATTTTATTAATGGCAGAAAATTCTCAAGAATGACATTTTAAAAGGAAAAATCTAAAACTGTCTTATATTCTAAGCACTTTATAGAATTGGTAGCATAAAATGTGCTAAATTTATAGAATTTGGTCAAGTCATCTTTATACTATCTCATTTATTGTTTGTCAGGAAATAACTACATAAATAATTGCCCCCATTTTTTTTTTTTTTTTTTGAGTTGGAGTCTCACTCTGTCACCCAGACTGGAGTGCAGTGGCTGCTCCCAGCCACTGCATCCTCGACCTGCTGGGCTCCAGCTATCCTTCCACCTCAGCCATCCGAGCAGCCGGAATTACAGGCACGTGCTACCATGCCCGGCTGATTTGTTTATTTATTGTAGAGATGAGGTCTCGCCAAGTTGCCCAGGTGGGTCTCGAACCCGCGGGCTCAGGCAATCCACTCACCTCAGCCTCCCAAAGTGCGGGATTATAGGCTGAGTCACCGAGCCCGGCTAATTGTCCCCATTTAATGAAGGAATAGGTTAACAAAATAAGATCACACTAATTCATAAGACCAAATAAACCTTCTTAGGTCATTTAAAAAACTTTCTCAGTCTTGGTTGTATATTGGAATCACCTGAGAAGCTTTTACAACCTACTAATACCCACATAGAAGCAGAGAGTAGAACAGTGGTTACTAGAGACTGGGGGCAAAAGGGGAAGAAGGTAGGGTGGGAGCAGTTGGTCAATGGGCCCAAAGTGACAATTAGATAGGAGGAATAAATTCTGGTGTTCTATTGCACAGTAGGGTGACTATGGTTAACAATAAAAGAGGTGGAAAAGAGACTTTTGAAGGTTCTCACCACAAAGAAATGATAAGTGCTGAGAATTTAAACCAGTGGCTTTCAAAGTATTTTACCCAGACTAGTAGTATCGCCATCACTTGGAAATGTGTCTGAAATGCAAATTCTTGGGACTCATCCCAAACCTGTTAAGTAAGAAGCTCTGGAGTGGAGCCTGACAATCTGTGTTTTAGCAAGCTTTCCAAGTGATTCTAATACATGCTGAAATTTGAGGACCACTGACCTAAACTATTGGAAATGGCTGAGCAGGAAAGACAACTGCAGCTATGCCTTTTGCCAATTTATAAAAGGGCTGTTTCTTAGGGAAACAGGGTCTACATAGAGCAGTATCACTCATAATATGGAGTGACTGATTATTTCGAATAACTTTATTTATAAATCTATTTTAAAATAGAGAAAGAATAGAAGCAGAATAACTAAGAAGGACTGAGATCAGAGGAGTCAATATAAGTACATTCCTAATTTGATATTCAATTAGTTAATCTCTGATTAATTGGTTCCTCTCTGGCTTGAGCCATGCTGTATGCAATAGTCTAATGTAAGTGGGCAAAACTCTGCAATAGTAGCCAGGAGACTAAATTCCAGTCCTGATTTTGGCAAGAACTAGCAGGGTAACCATAGATGTATCATTTAATCTCATGGGCAGTAGATTTCCTTCTTGTGTGAATGAAATTATTTTACTTGATGCACTTAGAGCCAGTCCAGCTCCTACAATCTGAGATTCTTCGACTGAGGTTGTAAATGTAAAGTGAAAGGGGAGAAGTCAATTTTAGCAAGAAGATGTTGAGAAATATTAAGAGGCCAAGAGATATTAAGATTTTGGTGTATATGAATATTTGTGTAAGTTACTCAAAATAACACTTCCCTTTAAATATCAAGGCTAAGTACTGAAATAATTAATATCTGGAGCAAGAGCATTAAATCAATACATTCATTAATTTGGAATATCTTGTATTAATGTATTTACCTTGCTATTTGTGAGATGGACTGATCATATTTTGATCACTAAAGTTGATGATGTGTCAAAGTATATTAGGAGGATCAACAAACCATTAGGCCCTGGACTAATTGCTTATTATCGTAACTAAGATTTTATTGAAACATACCAATTTGTCTATATTGTCTATTGCCACTTTCTCATTACCGTAGCAGTGTTGCACAGTTACAAAAGAGACCATACAGTCCACCAACATAAAATATTTAATGCATAGCCCTTTAAGGAAATGTTTGGGAGGTTGGGAAGATGGCAGCCAAGCCATTCAGGCTATGCAAGTCCCGTGTGAGTGAGTAAGTGAGTGTATGGAAAATTTTGTGTATGGGCCGGTGAGCGAGTGGGCATGTGAGTGGCTGACTGAGTCAGGGCTAGGGAGCTAGCAGGCAGGGCTCTCCTGGTGCAGCAGCTGGTGCCACAGCTGCTGGGCTTGGACCCTAGTGATTCCCGGGATGCAGAAGCCGAGCGCCATATTCTTTTTTTTTAAATCAGCAAAACCCTTCCTGGGAAGAAAATGCTGGGAGAGACTGTCTAAATAGGGGCTTGTGAGCAAGTGGCCAAGCCCCTGGTGCAACAGCTGGTGCTGCAGCTACTCTGCTTGGTCCCTGGCTCTTCCCAGGTTGCAGAAGCCAAGCCTCATTTTTTTTTTAATGAACAAAAATATTCCTGTGAAGAAGCGGCAGAGAGAGACCATCATCCCAGGCTATGCACCACTGCAGCAGGAGAAACTGCCAGCTCCAGACTTTGCCTCACCACTCAGCGCCTGGCTGGGCATTGGCAGCAGGGGCTGTGAAGGGAGTGCTGGGGCTGTGAAGGGAGTCCAGAGGCAAAGTCCCATGGGAGAAGACAAGAGAGGCACTCCACCACCATCTTGAAGGTAGGGCAGGAAAGTGCTCCAACTTGCTCACCATGGAGCAACAGATTCCATCTCTGTGACTGGTGGATCAACTACTCAGGGATTGATAGTGACCCAGAGGGAATATCCTGAAAGCACAAACTTCGGAGGGAACTAACAAGTGCTGAGTTCCAGGCACCAAACACCCTACCCTGATCCAGCCACAAGACAAAGGGCGTGGCCAGAGAAGAACAAGGAAGGACTCCAAAGAGATCAGTGGTGAGTCTGGTGCTGACCCAAACCCCCTCTTCCCCAGCAATGCTCTGAACATCAGACACACATAGCTGGGCCACGACCGAGAGGGACAAATCCAGGCAGAGCCTGGATGTGAGTCACAACAGGAGAACTCCATTCCAGGATATGCCTGGCTGGGGCACCTCACACAAGTACATACCTGGGGAAGAGACAATCCCATACCTCCCCACCAGTGATCTCCCTGACCATACAAGAGTCGGAGGGGAGGACTGCAGTCTCGCCCACCTCCACTGTCCCTCCTCCTTACCTGCTCTAGACAGAGGTGGCTCTGCAGGAGAGACCTGACTAGAGGAACAATTACAGAGCCTGCCACAAGAGGGCAGGTTTTTTTTTTTAATTTTTATTTTTTTAAAATTTTTTGACTGTTTATTAGTTCATCTATTTTAAAAATATTTTTTCTTTGTGCATGAATGTGTATGTGAGGGTTTGATCTGCATCCTCCCCCAATTTTTTTTTCTTTTTTTGTTTCTTTCTTCTTTTATTTGTCATATTCTGTTTATATGTGTATGTGAGTGAGTGTTCATCTTTCAATTTTGTTGTTGTTGTTGGTTTGCTTTTGCTCTTTTGTTCTTCTGGGTTTTTTATTTTCACTTTTTATAGTTTTAGGTGAGTGTCAATATATGTGTGAGGGTCCGATCTAAATTCTTTTTTTTTTTTTCCGATCTTTCTGTTTTTCTTCTCTATTCACTTTGTGCTAGGCGTGTCTGTGTGTGTGTGTGTGTGTGTGTGTGTGTGTGTGTGTGTATGTGTGTGTGTTTAGTTTTCTTGGGGTTTTTTTGTTATTATTTTTTTTGGTTTCACTTTGTTACTCCAGTTTGTTTTGGGGTGTGTGTATATGTCTGTGTGTGTGTGTGTGTGTGTATGTGTGTGTGTGTGTGTTCAATTGTTTTTTGCATTGGTTTGCTTTGCATCGTCATATAGAGTGGTGGTGGGGAGTGGGTCTCACAGAACACATACCACAATAAGTGAACACTGTAATTTGCAAGTAATTTCTCAATCATAATGCCCCATGACTACTTTATTCTAATTTCAAAAACTACAAGAGACAGCAAAGTTTACCATTCGCCATCTTATTTCCAAATAAAACAAATCCAGAGCCCAGATCAGGGAAGAATAGAGGACTGAGCAAACATCAGAAGGGAAAGCCTCTTCTACTGACACTGAATAACTGAACTAAAGAGAAAAATAAGAGATCTGTCACAAATGAGGAAAAACCAAAGGAAAACCTCAAGCAATTTCAAGTGTACCAAAGACAAAACTCCTAAAAAATCAGACCTTGGTGCCCAAACAATGGAAGTCACCAATGACTATTCCCAGAATACGACAGAGATTAGGGAAAGGATGGAAAGAGCGAATAAGACTCAAGAAAGACACGATGTAATACTGAAAGAACTTGTAACAGATTTTGGCAATAAAAAACTTCATCCAGGAAGTAAATAACAAGATGACAGGCATGGAAAGCTGAATTCATCTAACTGAAGAAAGAATGTCAGAACTTGAAGACCAGAACATGGAATTAAGCAGATCTGTAAACAACATAAAAAGAAGACTCAGAAAGAAAGAACAAATCCTATAAGAGATGGGCAATTATATCAAGAGGCTGAACCTACACCTGATTGGTATCCCAGAAGAAGAAAGGGAAATGGAGAATAACTTGGAGCAAGTATTCCAGGAGGTAACCCAAGAAAACTTTCCCCATCTCACCAGAGATGTGATCAGCCAAGCACAAGAGATACAGAGAACCCCCACAAGACACCAAAAGAGAAGACCAACCCCTAGACACATAGTAAATCGCCTGCACAAAAGAAAAAAATTCTAAAGGCAGCAAGAGAGAAAGGTCAGACTACTTACTGGGGAAAACCAATCAGAATAGCAGCAGACACTACAAGCAAGAACTGGAGTCCTATATTCACAGTCCTCAAAGATAAATAATTTCAACCAAGAATTTCCTATCCAGCCAAGCTCAGCTTCTTAAGTATTGGAGAATTAAAATCCTTCCCAGACATCCAATCCCTAAGAGATTATGCAGCTTCCACACCAGCTCTACAGGAGACACTTAAAAAGGCATTAGGCACAGAAGAAAGAAAAAAAAAGAATGACTACACACTTCCCAAGAGAACAGAAGAGCACAGAATCAACAGAAAATACAGCGTAACAAGAAACTTGAAAATACACACATATATCTACCCCAAAGCCAAAAGAAAACAAGCAAAGAAAAAACTTTATAAGAACCTCATGACAA
This sequence comes from Tarsius wallacei, assembly GCA_963574415.1. NCBI lineage: Eukaryota > Metazoa > Chordata > Mammalia > Primates > Tarsiidae > Tarsius > Tarsius wallacei. Next base: position 7,710 of record CAUYQG010012511.1, on the reverse strand, counting down.
CAATAAACAATCACATTTCAAAAATCAGCCTGAATGTAAATGGACTAAATGCACCACTGAAAAGACACAGAATGGCAAACTGGATAAGAAACCATGACCCAATTATTTGCTGCGTCCAGGAGACTCATCTCACTACAAGGGATGCATGCAGACTCAAAGTTAAATGATGAAAAATCAATTTCCAGGCAAATGGATCACAAAAGAAGGCAGGAGTTGTGATCCTAATATCAGACAAAACAACCTTTAAGCTATCAGAAATTTAAAAAGATGCAAAAGGACACTACATAATGACAAAAGGTTCAATCTATCAACAAGACATATTCATCCCAAACATATATGCACCCATCACAGGAGCACCAGCATTTATAAAGCAACTATTAAATGAACTAAAAAAAGATATTGACTCTATCATTATTATAGCAGAAGACTTGAATACCCTACTAAAGCTCTAGATAGATTGTCGAGGCAAAAAATCACCAAGGAGATCCAGAACCTAGAGATCCAGAACCTAAACTTGACACTTGACAAAATGGACTTAATAGATACCTACAGATTATTCCACCCAACAACCACAGAATATACATTCTACTCATCACCACATGGAATGTACTCCAACATCAATCACATTCTTGGCCATAAATCAACCATAAACAAATTCCATAAGGTTGAAATCTTGCCATGCACATTCTCAGGCCACAGTAAAATAAAAATAAATGTCAACACCAACAAAATGCCCCCAAAGCCCACAAAGACATGGACACTAATCAGCATGATGCTAAAAAACTATTGGGACAACACTGAAATCAAAGCAGAAATTTAAAAATTCCTGGAAACAAATGAAAATGAAGAAGCATATTACCAAAACCTCTGGGATGCCATGAATACAGTTCCAAGAAAGGAATTTATATCTCTATGAACATACATCAAGAAAACAGAAAGATCACAAGTGGACAGCCTAACAAATCGACTAAGGAGGCTGGAAAGAGAAGACCACCAAAACCCCAACTTTAGCAGAAGAATCCAAATCACCAAAATAAGAGCCCAAATATGGAATACAGAAGACAAAAATATCATGGAAAACATCAACAAAACAAAAAACTGGTTCTTTGAAAGAATTAACAAGATTGATGGACACCTAGCCAGAATGACCAAGAAAAAGAAAGATTAACCCCAAATAAACAGAACCAAATACAAAAGATCAAATCACAATCGACCCCGAATAAATACAAAAGATTATCAGAGATTATTATATACAGCTATATGGAAACAAATTTGATAACCTAAATGAAATGGAGGGCTTTCTGACATCACACAACCTCCCCAGGTTGAAACAAGGAGATATTCAGACACTAAACAGACCAATAACAACCCAGGAAATTGACTCTGTCATATGAAAACTACTTACAAAAAAAAGCCCTGGACCAGATGGCTTTTCAGCAGAATTCTACAAAACATACAAGGAGGAGCTGATATCAATCCTATTCAAAGTATTCAAGGCAATTGAGAAAGATGGAACACTCCCTAAATTATTTTACTAAGCTAACATCACACTGATACCCAAGCTAGGTAAAGATCCAACAACAAAAAAAAGAGAACTACAGGCCAATATCCCTTATGAACATAGATGCAGAAATCTTCAACAAGATTCTAGCAGATCAGATCCAAAAACACATCTCAAAAATCATCATCATGTCCAAGTAGGCTTCATCCTTGGGATGCAGGGCTGGTTCAACATTCGCAAGACCATAAATGTAATTAAATACATCAACACATGTAAAAACAAGAACCACATGGTTATATCATAAGATACAGGAAATACTTTTGATAAAATCCAGCATCCCTTTTTGAAAAAACCCTCAAACACCTAGGTATAGAAGGGACATACTTCAAAATAGTAAGTGCCATTTATGATAAACTCACAGCTAACATATTGCTAAATGGACAGAAATTTGCCAACTGTATATAGGACAAAGGCCTAACATCTAGGATCTACAAGGAACTCAAACGTGCCAAAAGGAAAAAAACAAACAGCCCCATTAAAAAGTGGACAAAAGACATGAATAGACACTGCTCAAAAGAAGATATATGGGCAGCCAACAGAAACATGAAAAAGTGCTCAGCCTCACTCATCATCAGAGAAATGCAAATCAAAACCATATTGAAATACCACCTAAACCCTGTAAGAATGACCATCATCAATAAAACAAACAACAGCAGATGCTGGGAGGATGCAGAGGAAAAGGAACACTTCTACACTGCTGGTGGAAATGCAATATAGTGCAACCTCTTTGGAAGACAGTGTGGCAATTTCTAAAAAACTAGAAATTGACCTTCCATATGACCCAGCAATTCCCCCATTGGGAATATACCCAGAGGAACTCAAATCATTCTACAAAAAAGATACCTGCACACATATGATTGTTGCAGCTCCCTTCATGATAGCAAAAACATGGAACCAACCATGTTGTCCATCAAAGTTGGACTGGATATAAAAAATATGGTACATATACACAATGGAATATTGTGCAGTCATAAAGGACAAACATATGGACTTCACAGCAACTTGGATCTACTCAGTGACCTATCACAGAAACAAAGAACAGACTACCATATTTCTCACTCATAAGTGGATCTAGAACAATTATAATACTATAAGAAAGGGATTGGCAGTAGTGAGAGACTGTCCAGGGAAGGGCGGTGGGATTTGCAGTTGAGGGAAACTGCTAGGGGAGGGAGGGGCATATCTCATCAACAAGGGTATCTGCATAATCAATGTTTGTATACCTAACCCTGAATTGTACACCACATCTTTATAATAAAAATAAATAAATAAAAATATTTGCTGATCCATGGTATATACCAATATATTTGAATATTTACAGGTATGCTTGGGTTTTACTTATGACTTCATTTTTTGAAAGAGTTACTTACACTTACAGAATAAATTATTTTCTTTTCTTCAATTGCTGTTTTAGGTAGCAGTTTTATCTGCTTTTTAAAATGATTCTAAAAACACAAATACAAAAAAATTTCTTTGAAAGTATATATTCTAAAGCCAACTCTTAAAATAATCATATTTAAATATCAGTAAAATTGTTTCATTTATAGCTCTCGGAGTGATAGAGAGGGTGGAAGGGGTTGAGAGAGATAAAAGTATGATTGTAATCCTAACATATAAAAGAGTAAATTATTAAATTGATCATGTGGAATGTAACCATACAACAAAAAAAGTATAATTAAAGGCATTGCTGAAAGTCAAGTAAGTACTTTCTTACTACAAGAGGTATCGCTTTTTAAGATATCCAAACATTGAGGCAAATATTAAAATTAAGTATAGTATTTTTAATGACATTTTTATTTATAGAAAGTACAGTGAAAGAAAATGAACATATTTCTGCCACTTTTAGTCACATTTAATTTTTTTAAATCTTGTTAATGCTAGAATATCAAAAATTATAACATATTTTGATGTATTCACACATAGCTGTTTAGTGTGCCTGCTTCCCATCCTCCTAATGTTTTTATATATTAACATAATATATGATTATTTTTATATTTTTTATATATTTAAATTAATTATTTACACCCATACTTTTGTACAGCTTCATGGTTACCCAGTGCTTTATAGAAATTTTGACTTATATCTTGAGTTCTATGTTCTTCTCCTCAAAAGTTTATGAAGAAATGTTTTACTGTCTTACACCACTGGCAAAGTCTGAGGCCAGCCTAATCTTTCCTCTCCTTCCCACCCAACTGCCTTGGTGGATGATTTTCTTTCTATGCCCCAAAGCCCTTATAGTTATTTTACAAATATCAGGGTTCAGAAATGTTAGCATAACTTGCCTTGACAGAAATTTCCAGCTATTATTTCTAGACTTGTGTTATTCCAGGAAAGCTTCTTCCCCTATATCTTTATTTTTTTCTCCGCCATTTGTTCCATTCATTTTGTTTAGGAACACTACATTCTTTTTTGTCTCATTCACCCTTACATTTAACATTTTCTCTATAAACCTTATATTCTTTCTTTTGTTTTTAATACATGTTTTTTTATAACTCTTAATTATGTTTATTCTATTTGTGTGTTAGGTGGGAATCAAAAGCCTTTATTTCTGTTTCCTGTTTTGCTTATTTCCTGATTTTCCTCAATCTGCTTTTCATTTGTATCAGTTGTCTTATAAACCATCATGAAATGCTTTAGCTCTTTTGATGTTTGATTTACTATTTAAAATCAACTTAAAATATAGCATTGTAGTGATCTATTTGAAAATAGAGTACTTTTTGTCTGAATTCTTGATATCTTTACTTAGATGATTCCTTATGCACTGTATGATCTTATTGGAATTTGGTTTATATTCATTTATTTTTCAATTTTTTAAAAGTTCTGGCTTTTTTTTTTGAGTTGGGAGTCTCAGTCTGTGGTCCAGGCTGAAGTGCAGTGGCATGCTCACGGCCACCTCAGTGTCAACATGCTTGGCTCCAGCGATCCTTCCGCCACAGTCTTTTAAGTAGATGGAACTACAGGTGCGTGCTACCACGCCCTACTAATTTTTTTTTTTTTTAATTTATTGTAGAGATGAGGTCTCGCCAAGTTGCCCGGGCTGGTCTCAATCCCGTGGGCTCAAGCAATCCGCTCGCCTCGGCCTCCCAAAGTGCTGGAATTACAGGCTGAACCACCAAGTCTGGCCACAGTTCTGGCTGTTTTTATTATGACTTACCTTTATATGAGGACAGCTATTTACCAAAGAATAATGGCACAAGGAGAGAAACTGGAAAGACTAATTAGCAGAAGGAAGAAAAGGTCATCTCTAACTTCTATTCAGATTTGTTGTCTTTCACAAATACGTCTCACCAAGCACATTACTGACTTGATCCCTGAAGTTCATCTCTTCTCCATTTAAAAAAAAAATGTTAAGGCCTTGAGGCAGCCTGTTGCAAAACCTCCTGAGTCAGCCGGGTGCAGTGGCTCATTCTGTAATCCCAGCACTTTGGGAGGCCTAGGCGAGAGGATTGCCTGAGCCCAGGAGTTTGAGACCAGCCTGGGCAACTAGGTGAGACCTCGTCTCCACAATAAATCACACACACACACACAAAAAAACTAGCCGGGCATGGTGGCATGCATCTGTAGTTCCAACTACTTGGAAGGCTGAGGCAGAAGGATCACCTAAGCCCAGCAGGTCGTGGTTGCGGTGGCCGTGAACATGCCACTGCACTCCAGCCTAGGTGACAAAAGTGAGACTCCAACTCAAAAAAAAAAACAACCTCCTGAGTCATAGTCTCTATATGTTCCTTCATCACCCTCCATCTCCCTCACCTATGGCAATCCACTTTATCTAACATTAAAAATGGCTTGTTAGGATTCATGTTTTCAACCATAATAGAGTAGCCATTTCTATACTTCTCTCACAATAAGCAACTATAAAATTACACACATTCTATAAAGCAATGGTTTACTGACATTGAACTAAACATAGTACAGGAAGGTAATCTTTAAGAGAAGAAAAAAAAGACTCAATAGGAGCTCTGTGACCTTCCTGACTTCCTGCTTGGATGCAGAATTAGAGTCTGTCAAATGCAGAAGTAGAGTCTAGTAGAACAGACGTTTCACTGAGCCAAGAAGCAGTGAGAAGAGTCTGGGCTGCTGAGTGGCTTGAAATTTACAGTACATGGTATGTGAGAAGAAGGAATTGAGTTGGGAATGGCCAGTTTGTGTGGAGATTCACCCTAAATTTTTGACCAAGGTCTAGATGTCATCTTCATAGAGTAAGATTCTCCAAGGCCCAGCAGAGATTTCCTGCTCTACAGCTGAGAGTTGAACAATGATATCAGAGACTGGGCACTGCTAGAAGACATTGGAGTTCAATCCTAGCTGAAGTGGAGAGAACTCATTGAGTACTTCAGTCATTCAGTGGGGAATTCCAGAAATGCTCCACAATAGGAGTAAGGGTCAGGATCACAAATTAAGTTCAACACAAAAGTAGACTTGTCTTACCAAAGAATAAAATAAAGCCTAAAAGGGGAAAAAAAGATCTGTTCACAATTAAGTTACTCACTAGATCAGAAATCACTACCTTTTATAGGATAATAACTCAATATAGATTTTCAAAAAATTGTCATTGACAAAATTCAGCACAGAATTTTTTTAAATGTTGTGCATATTGAGTATAAAATATAAATCATGTTAAAAAAAAACAAAAAAACAGTAATAGAAACAAACCTTGAATCAAATATTGGAAATTAAAGACCAAGAGTTCAAACAATCAATATAAGTATGTTCAAGTATGTAAAGGAACAGATCATTTTAATGTGTGTACAGATAGAGACTCTCAGAAGAGGTCCATGGAAAAATAGATAAGTATAATATGTGAAATAAAAGAGTTTAACAGGTGAACAAAATATCCAATTGGATAATGCAGAATAAATGATAGTGGGACTGAAGACAGATGAATAGAAGTTAATTTGAAGAACAGAGAAAAATATTGAAAAACCATGGAGACAGTTTCAGTCATTAATGAAAAACTAACACAAGGTCTAACGTATGTATAATTAGGCTTCCAAAGAGGGTTGAAAGTAAGAAGGGAAGGAGACAAGAGGCAGAAATATTTTTGAAGAAATAACAGCTACAAAAGTCTCTGATTTAATAAATAATGTAAACACACAGATCCAGAAAAGTCAGCAAAATCTAAGCATGATAAATGAGACAGAATGTACCTAAGTATATGATAGTCAAACTGTCAAAATCAAATCTTAAAACAAAAATCTAAAAGAAACATAACATGCAGGGAAGAATGATTCAAATGGCAACTGACTTCTTAAAAGAAATAATGAAGCTAGAATAATATTTTTGAGGGCTGAAAATTCAATATTTAGCAAAAAATGCCCTCAACAATTAGGATAAAATCAATTTTTACATAAATAAAATCTGATAGAAGCCATTGTCATCAGAACTTTTTTTCTTTACATGATACGCTGAAAAGAAGTTATTCAAATGGAATGAAAATGACACTAGATGAAAACATCTGCATACGGAATAGAAAGAAAGCATCTGATATGATCAATATATGTGTAAATATAAAATGCCTTTTTAACTTAATTTTTAAAGAAAATAGTAACATTTTATAGGAGAGTATATTAATTATGTAGATATGAAATATAAGATAGCAATACCATAAAGGATAGGGGTATATGTGGAATTATACTGTTTTAATATTCTTACACATTGGAAGAAATTGTACAATATTAACTCACTATATTGCAATTAAGCAAATAATAACCCAATGATTATTTCAACATATGCTTTAATCTCAAGAACATCGAAAGCATATAACATGGAGTCAATATACCCAATGAGCAGCCATTTTAACATTGCTTAGCTTTGCCATGTTTCTCTGGCAGTTCACTTAAATTTACCCTCTAATAGCCGGGCTCGGTGGCTCAGTCTGTAATCCCGCGCCTTTGGGAGGCTGAGGTGAGTGGACTGCCTGAGCCCGCGGGTTCGAGACCCGCCTGGGCAAGCGAGACCTCATCTCTACAATAAATCAAAAAAAAATTAGCCGGGCGTGGCAGCGCGCGCCTGTAGTTCCAGCTACTTGGAAGGCTGAGGCGGAAGGATCGCAGGAGCCCAGCAGGTCGAGGCTGCGGTGGCCGGGAGCGGCCACTGCACTCCAGTCTGGGTGACAGAGTGAGACTCCAACTCAAAAAAAAAAAAAAAAA
>CAUYQG010012507.1:0-31531 GCA_963574415.1 Tarsius wallacei | reverse complement strand
AATTTTAAAAATATATGGAAGAACACTAAATAATGACACAAGTTTCAATCCTTCAACAAGAAATATCCATCCTAAACATATATGCAACACAAAAAAGGAGCAATAGCTTTTATAAAACAGCTACAAGTAAACTAAAAAAAGATATTGACTCTAGCACAATCACAGTTTGGGACTTAAATACCTCACTAACAACCCTAGATAGTTCTTTGAGGCAAAAATTCAACAAGGAGATTCAGAACCACAACTTGACACCTGACCAAATGGACTTAACAGATACCTACAGAACATTCACCCAACAACCACAGAATATACATTCTACTCATCACCACATGGAATGTACTCCAAAATATTTCATAAGATTGAAGTACTGCCATGAGCCTTCTCAGACCACAGAGGAATAAAAATAAATATCAACAACTACAAAATACCCCCAAACACACAAAGACATGGACACTAAACAGCATGATGCTGAACAACTCCTGGGTCAACACAGAAATCAAAACATAAAAGATTTCTGGAAACAAATGCAAATAAAGACACATCTTCCCAAAACCTCTGGGATGCCATGAAAGCAGTAGTAAGAGGGGAATTTATATCTCTAAAAACACACATCAAGAAAATAGAAAGATCACAAGTCAACAGCCTAAAAAATCACCAAAGGGATCTGGAAAGATAGAACCACCAAAACCCTAACTTCAGCAGAAGAATCCAGATCACCAAAGTAAAAGCTCAAATATGGGGCATAGAAGACAGACATAACAGAAAAAATCAACGAAACAAAGAACTGGTTTGTTGAAAGGATAAACAAGATTGATGGATCCCTAGCCAGAATGACCAAGAAAAAGAGAGTGAAAGTACAAATAAACACAATCAGAAATGCAAAAAATCAAGTCACAACTGGCCCTGAAGAAATACAAAATATTATCAGAGATTACTATGCACACCTGTATGGAAACAAACTTGATAACCTAAATGTAATGGAGGACTTTCTGACATCACATAACCTCCCAAGGTTGAAAGAAGAAGAAATTGAGACCCTAAATAAACCAATGACAACCCAGGGAATTGACTCTGTCATAAGAAAACTGCCTACAATAAAAAGCCCTGGACCAGAAGACCTTCCAGGGGAACGCTACAAAACACATAAGGAAGGACTGATATCGATCCTTTTGAATGTATTCCAGGCAACTGAGAAAGAAGGAACTCTCCCCAAATCATTTTATAAAGCTACCATCACACTGGGCAAAGACCCAACAAAAAAAAAGAGAACTACAGTCCAATATCCCTGATGAACATAAATGCAAAAGTTCTCAACAAGATTCTAGAAACTTGAATCAAACAACATGTCTTAACAATTATCCACCATGACCAAGTAGTCTTCATCTCTGAGATGCAGGGCTGGTTTAACATCAACAAGAACATAAATGTAATTAAATATATCAACAGATGTAAAAAAAAAAAAAAAAAAAAGAACCACATGATTTTATCATTAGACACAGAAAAAGTTTTCCATAAAATCCAACATCATTCTTTAAAAAAACCCTTGAACACATAGGCATAGAATGAGCATACCTCAAAATAATAAAAGCAATCCATCCACAGCCAACATAGTACTAAATGCACGGAAATTGGAAACATTTTCCATGAAAACCTGGACAAGACAAGGCTGCCCATTCTCACTCCCCCCCCGTCCCCCTCCCATTCAACACAGCACTGGAAGACCTAGCCAGAGCAATTAGACATGGTAAGGAAATCAGGGAAACCCAAATAGAAAAAGAGGAAGTTAAGCTATCCCTCTTTGTCGATGATATAATCCTATACCCAGAAAACACAAGGGAATCTGTCAAAAACATCCTTGCACTGATAAAGGACTTTGGCAAAATCTCAGGATACAAAATTAACATGCAAAAAACAGTTGCATTTTTATACATGAACAACAAATGGGCAGAGAGCCAAATAAAAAGCACAGTTCCATTCTCAACAGCCACACACAAAAATGAAATACTTTGGTATCTTCCTAACCAGAAGTGAAAACCCTTTACAATAAAAACTACGAAACAATGCCCAAAGCAATCGAAGAAGGCACAAACAAATGGAACAATATTCCATGTTCATGGACTGAAAGAATCAACATTGCTAAAAAAATAAAAATAAATTGTTAAAAATAAAAATACATTGTTAAATAAATTAAAAAATAATGGTCCATGCTACCAAAGGCATCCTACAGATTCAATACAATACCCATTCAATTACCATCATTATTCTTCTCAGACCTGAAAACAATGCAGAAATTCATATGGAAACATAAACAACCATGAATAGCCAAAACAATCCTCAGCAAAAGAAACAAAGCAGGAGGTTTCACACTCTCAGACTTTAAACTTTATTGTAAGGCTACAATAATCAAAACTGCTTGGTATTGGTACAAGAACAGGCATATATGAAACAGAATAGAGATTTTGAAGCAAAACCCTCAATTTCTCAACAAACTCATCTTCAACAAAGCCTCCATCAACAACCACTGGGGAGAGTAGAACCTACTCAGTAAATGTTGTTGGGAAAACTGGCTGACCACATGCAGAAGATGAAACAAGACCCCTACCTATCACTATACACAAAAATCAGCTCGAAATGGGTCAAAGACCTAAACATAAAACCTCAAACTATAAAAATCTTAGAAAATGCAGGGGACACCCTTATGAAAATTGGAATAGTCAACCAGTTCCTAATCAAAACCCTTGACACTCATGACATAAAATATAAGACAGACAAGTGGGATCTCATCAAACTGAAAAGCTTCTGCAAACCAAAAGAAACCATCAAGAGAGTGGGGAGACAGCCCACAGGATGGGGGAAAATATATGCTAACTGTATATCTGACAAAGGCCTAATATACAGGATCTACAAGGAACTCAAATATGCTGAAAGGAAAAAAACAAACAGCACCATTAAAAAAAATGGGCAAAAGACATGGATAGACACTTCTCAAAGGAAGTCATATGAGCAGCCAACAGATACATGAAAAAATGCTCAGACTCACTAATCATCAGAGAAATGCAAACCAAAACCATATTGACATACTCCCTAATTCCAGTAAGAATGGCCATCCTATAAAAGCAAAAAACAATAGATACTGGTGAGATACGGGGAAAATGGAACACTTCTACACTGTTGGTGGGAATGCAAACTAGTCCAACCTCTGTGGAAAACAGTGTGGCAATTATTAAAAGAACTAGAAATTGACCTCCTATATGACCCAGCCATCCCCCTTCTGGGAATATACGTGGAGGTATTCAAATCATTCAACAAAAAAGATACCTGCACAAGCATGTTTATTGCAGCACTATTCACAACAGCAAAAACATGAAACCAACCGTGCTGTCCATCAAAACTGGGCTGGATTTTTCAAATGTATGCAGTCATAATGAAGGACAAAGTTATGAACTTCGCAGCAACTTGGATGGATTTAGAGAATATCATATCATCTATCACAGAAACCAAGACCTGAGTACCCCATGTTCTTTCTCACTTATAAGCAGACCCTGAAAACCTATCCTGATACTACAAAAAAAGGGATTGGCAGTAGTGGGACACTGCCGGGGGGGGAGGGACATAGGACATCAATAAGGGTGCCTGATCCTAACCCAGGCGAAGTAAGGTCCAATGGGAGGCCCAAAACTTCACCTGTACCTAGACCACTTATATACCCAATCCTGGCTTGTATGCCACATCTTTAAAATAAAATAAAACATAGAAAAAATAATATGCATTTGTGTGCATGTATATGCATGCAGTTATGTTGTATATGTGCATATATGTACGTACATACATATACACACATAACGTACAGAGAAAGAGGAAAATAATATGGGTTATTTCTTCCATGTGCTAAGTTTTGTACTAAGGGCTTTGTAAGCATTTTCATTTAATACAAAGAGACTCTTATGAGTTGAGTACTCGTATCCCTAATAAACAAAGAAAGCTGAGGCTCAGTTAGGTAATGTGCCCAATGGCACACTGATAGACAATATGTAGGTAAAAACCCAGAACTTCTTGGCTATAAAGTTTACACTCTTGAACATAATACAATAATTCATGGAACAGTTTAAAACGCTAGCTGAAAGAAAATCGAGTACGTATTCACGTGTTAGATCTGTCTACCTCGCCTCCTTCCTCGAACTTATCCATCAGCCTCAAGACCCTTCAGTGGCAGTTCTTAATCTCTGAATGCCCTCCTCTGACATCGACACGGCTCTCTCCTCCACTTCCTCTGCTCAAATCTTTGCTCAAATATTATCTGGCAAATGAAGCCTTGTTTGCAATACCCGCCAAGCACAAGAAATACCCCTTATTCTGTTCCATTTTCCCCTAGAGCATTACCTTTTAGCAATCAAGGGTTTGGATATGCACCTGTATTTGGTTCTTCTCTCCCTTTAAACATGCGGAAGAATTCATCTTCCCTGCACCCCTATCATTCAGTGGCAATATATGATTAGTTCTGGCCAATGGATTATCAGTAGAACTGACATGTGCCATTTCTGTGCTGAAGCATTTAACCGCCAATACAAGACCTTTCAGTGATTTCTTCCACTACTGTTGCAGTCATGAAGCTGACTTCGTTTTCAGATTGAGGTGCTGAAGATCAAAGCACCCCAGATTGTAGAAACACTACAGAGATAAACAGTTCCCCAAAGAGTCATCAAGACCTAAGGCATATTTTTCATGAGTGGGAAATTTTATGTTAGGGCGCTGAGATCATGGGCTTGCTTGCTACCATAGCATAATTTATTAACCTACGCTGATGAATATATTGTCTAATATGAATTACTTATTCATTTTAATTGTCCATCTCCATTTTTTCCCTTTATGATCCATCTCCTCCCACAAGAATGTAAGGGCATATTGGCAGGGAATTGAGTCTGTTTCGTCACTGATATATTTCTAGCCCCTGAAACATAACCTGGCACAAAATAAGTGACCAGCAGACAATTATTGGGTGATTGGAATAAAGTAATATACAACTTGAAAAGACAAGTGCTATGTAAGAGCAATACTAAAGAGCATTAGCAGGGTGACTACACATAATCAGTGGATGACAGAAGTCTTCTTTGATAAAATAACTTTTAAGCCGAATCCTGAAAAATTATTAAGAGGGACTCAGTTGATGAGAATTAAAGAACAAGCAGGCACTGTTTTTCAAGACTCTAAGCAATTACAACTCTGAGCAACGGAAGAAACTGCAGAATATCATTGAGCCTACGATGGGAGGATTTGGCCTCATCAGCGCGAGAGAGGTGTGACAAAAGTCACTGGTTGGAGGGTAGCAAAAATAAAATTAGGAAAAAAGAGTTAGGTCACATACAATTGGGTAAATCTGAGGTACAATAACATGTTAATAGCGATACAAGGGATATGACATATATTGTCGTATTTATGGAAGGTACCATGGAAGAGTGAGAATTGTATCTATAAATGAAAACGAGAGAGCAGGAGGGCACTGCTCGCTGGAGTCTGGCGCTAGGCAGGGCAAAGATCTCACGTAAACTCAGAGGTGGGGTGTCTGTAGCATGGATGCAAAACTGGGGAGAAACGAACTAACCTGACCTGAAGAGGGGAGCATTTGAAGGCAAAACCCCTTGCAGAAGCAGGTGTGATCAATAAGATGGGGTCAGTTTCTCAGGAGCTGCTAATCCCTGGACCGTGAAATTGATCAGAGCAGTGTTATGAACAAAAGTGTTTAAAAAGGTGATTCAGGCAGCAGTGGCAGAAGCATTTACGTGGATCATGCCTGAAATTTTTTTTGTTTTTGTTTTTGTTTTTCGAGTTGGAGTCTCACTCCGCCACCCAGGCTGGAGCGCAGTGGCATGCTCACCGCCACCCCAGCGTCGACCTGCTGGGCTCCGGTGATCCTTCCCCCTCAGACTTCCAAGTAACCAGAACTACAGGCACGCGCTGCCATGCCCGCTTAATTTTTTGATTTATTGTAGAGACGAGGTCTCACCATGTTGCCCAAGCGGGTCTCAAACCCGTGGACCATCCTCTCGCCTCGGCCTCCCAAAGTGCTAGGATGACAGGCTTAAACCACCGCGCCCAGCTCTGAAAGTTTTTAATGAGAGAAAAGTTGAAGGGCCCGAATCACGGCTTCATTCAGCGAATATTTATCAAGCAGACACAAGATTATATACAAGATTATATAAGGAGTTTTTTTAAATGTATAGAGTGTTTTCCTTAACTTTCTGGGTTTAATATTTGTAATAGATGTAGATGTTCATGTACACAGAACTTACACATACACCGTGTGAACGTCAGAGACCAAAACTTTAAATCGGGTTCAGATTGACTGTCCAATGCATATCAAAAATCATTAGGCAATTTAGTTTCTTTAATGATCTCTTTACCTGGATAGATGCTTACTCAGAATTCTTTACTCTGGATTAAGAAGTGCCTGCAGTTTAGTTGCCTCTAGGGATGTTAATCCTCTAGGAAGCACGCGTCCCCGCCCCCTGGCCAAGGACTGGTACTGGTCTGTGGCCTGTTAGGAACTGAGCAGCTCAGCAGAAGGTGAGCAGTGGGTCAGGGGAGCTCTGTCTTCTGTTAGGTCCGCCGCAGCATGAGATTCTCATAGGATCACTCAACCCTATTGTGAACTGTCCACAGTGGGATCTGGGTTGTGCACTCCTTATGAGAATCTGATGCTTGGTGATTCTCCCCCTGACTCCGTCTGTGGAAAATTGTCTTAAGGTTGGGAACTGCTGCTTTAGAGACTAGCTTTTTTATTATAATTATTTTAAAGATGTGGGATACAGTTCAGGATTAGGTATAAAAGTGGCCATCGTACAGGCAAAGTTTAGGCCTCCCTTTGGTCCCTATTTTGCCTGGCTTGATGTTATTAATGTTATATGCCCCGTCCTCCCTCCCCTGGCAGTTTCTGGCGGCTGCCAATCTCTTTCTTATAGTATTATGGCAAATGTTTAGTGAGTGAGTGTTGTGAGTGAGAATATATGGTACTCGGGTTTTTTTGTTTCTGTGATAAATCACTGAGTATTATGTACACTGTGGAATTTTAGAGGCTGTCTTTAGAAAGATTTATCTTGGGAGAGGTCAGTTGGTCTACAGCTCCACCTGAAGAGATTTATGGCCAAAACTAATTAATTTTTTTAGTATAATTTTATTGGACCCTTCTCTAATCTTTGTCCATAATTTTTAAAAAATACACTGAAAATCCCTCCAATTCCACAAAGAAGTGAGAGAGTTATTGTGCTTTCGTAAAAAGAAAGAGCAGCAAAAAGAAATATGACAACCAGTGAACATAACAAAAACAAGAGATAGTGTGTGATCAATAATATGTGGTCTGAATATTGAAAACATTTTAGCTGGATTATTTTAGAAGATCATAAAAATATCTTCGCCCCTTCTACTTAGAAGTATCAGAAAATTGCTCCACAATCACGAGTAATTCTCTTTCAAGTCTCCCGGAATGCCAAAATGATGTATCGTTTCCATCAGTCAAACTGTCTGAGCGTGATATTTTAAAAATATGTCTATGTAAAGCAACACTTGTAAATCATGAGACAATTTCAGAAAGAACCATATACTTATCATTTCTTGCCATAAGATGACCTATCAATTTATCCTTAAATACTTACTCTGATGAAAATCTTAAAGAATTTAATGCAGATACTTGTCTTGAGTACAAGATACACTGGAGGGCAATTGAAATTATATACTCTAGGACAAAGTGAAAATTAATATCTTGTATCAAAGTTAACATTTCATAAAGTATACCGAAAAAAATTGTTCAGAATCCTTTTGAAGGAGACAGTTGAGAGATTTCTGGTCCTGCCAGAGTGGAGTAGTCCATTCATCCCAGGTCCTCCCGCTTGCAAGCAAAAATCTCTGGATAGAACTCAACGAGCATGGGGAGACTCTGAAAGGTAGAAAGAAGACAGATGACCTAATGACCTCAGGATTCGTGGAACTACATGACTGTGAGTTCCCTGAGTTTCCTCCGTGTTTCCTGTATGTCCCAGACAGGGGGCCACAGTTGCAGCAGGGCCAGGCAGGAAGTGGATTTTGCATGTATCCTCCTCATTTCCGATTGCCCCCAACAGAAGCAGGCAGAGGGGGCCCCATTCTCCTATAGAATGATATCAGCATGGGCAGGAACAGGAGATCCGGGTAGTGGTTTGATTCCCCTTTCCAGCTAAGTGTCCATGGGGCTGAGCAGGGAGCTGATCTTTCCTTCCCCACCAACAGAAACAGGTGGTGCCCTGACGTCCCCCACCAGGACAGTGCCCATGTCATCCAGTGGCAAGCTGAGCCTCTATCTTCACCAGACACTGCAACCTTCAGAAATTGGTGCTGCGTGAAATACATGACATTCTTAAAATGACGAAATTATAGAAATGTCAACTAGATCAGCTGGGGATCAAAGGTTGCTGAGGGGGCAAGGCGAAGAAGGATGAAGTTGTCTCTGTAAAACAGTAATACGAGAGATCCTTAATGTCGATGGGCATGTTCTGTGTCTACCATATAAATGTCAATATCTTGGCTGAGATATTATATAATATTTTCCCAAGAAATTACCATTGGAGGAAACTGGGTAAAGGGTACATGGGGTCTCTCCACACTTCTTTTCACAACTGCACATGAATCTACCATTACTCAAAATAAAAAGTTGAGTTAAAAAGAGAGATTAAATCAAAAGATTTGAGATCCCTGCCCTAAGGAATCTGTCCAATAATTGTCAGATTAAACATTATGATTGTCTTTTGTATTTCAATATAAAATTGTAGGCTTGCTTCAAAACCAGGACAGTAGAGGTAGGAGCTGTGGCAATTTTCTGGAGATCAGTATAAAACATTTTTCTTCAACTGATATATATGCCAGGCATTAAAATTCTATATTATTCATCCACTTAATCATTGAACAAACATTTGTTATGGATCTATTATCTACCTTGCTTTAAGTTATAGGAATAAAGCAATGAATGAAACAGAATGAATGCCTGCTCTCTGAAGCTTAGAGTGAAGCACTCACCGTCTTTCATGCACATTAGTCAACACAGTCCTTTTCCACTATGCCATCAGATTAACTGTTTCTCTCAGGCCTTTGCCACCATATAAATCACTCATGCTGAAATGTTCCTGTGTTTCCTGCGTACTACTTTGTTAAGTTGAAATCGTTCTTTCTTCCTTTACATTAATAATCTTTAGTAGAACTAAAAAGTGATCTGAAGACACAGTAAGGTAGAAAATTAAAAGAATGTGACTCTGTGTGAGGCAATTAGGATTTTACTGGAAAATTCCCCTAAACTGAAAATGTTTACAATAAGATCAGTTCTCAGACTGTTGAATTGTTTGCTTGTATGAGCCATAATTCAATGAAGGGAAAGCAAAAGTAAATTGGAATCTCTTCTTCTTGGCTTTGATGATTTCAAGTCTTTCTAGTGACCTATCTAAAACATCATTCTGGATGTCATCAGGATGCTCACATCAAAACACAAAGGCCTTTTGAAGAAAATCGAATCTCTATTATTTGTAAAATAATGAGGTTAGTTTTTACAAAAACACTTATTTGACTGAATTCATTAATTCTGCAAATACACATCAAACACTTACCACAAGCACTATGAAGAATGCAAAGATATTCTGTCACGGATCCTTTCACCAATGAGTTCTTAGTCCTAATGAAGTTAACTAATGTGGAGCAGAGTATAAGTGGGTCTAGAACATGAAAAGATGGTTCGTCAGAAGCCAAAGAGACTCATCCTCTCATGCAGTCTGACTTTTTTTCCTAAATGGGAACCAGTCCCATGACATAAAGCCAGATGAAAAAGGCATGATCTAAGATCAGGAAAGTCAGAAATAGCATAAATATGAACCACCGTGAGCTTTGCACGTAGCTCTGAAACAGAAGCTTCTTTATGGCATATATTCACATGTGCTTTGTCATTTTATCCATGCCCTTGATAAGAACAACATGAGTGTATGCTTCATTACCATTCAAATATCAACTAGAGACTTTACAGATTCCATCATTTTGTATAGAGACAGCGTAAACAGAAGAAATACTTAAACTTTTCTATTTCCACACTGCAACCATAAAGAGATTGTTTATCCAGCTCAAGTCTTTCATGTGAGACAGGAGAGCAGTATAACCAAATACCCAAACCCAATGGCAGGGCCTGTTTCCTCATAGAAAGACAGTAATGAACTAACAAGCAAGTGATCTTGAACTCAGTTTGACTTTTCCACTAGATAAATCAACGATAACACTAAGTCTGTAGCCTTTATCTTTACCCTGCTGTAGCGAGGATCTCCTTAACAGTTACCCAAATCCACCCCAGCTGTCCATCTTGGCTCGACTACTTTACCCCTATGTAGTTAATCACCCACAAAGCCAAAGTTGCAGACTGATCATTGGGAATCATACATGCCCAGGAATTAAAGAAGAAATTTAACTTAGCATTTTGAATTTTCACTCAATTCAGTTAGTTTAGAAATTCCCAGAAGTAATGAAGCCAAATAAAAGTTGTGCTGTAAAAAAACACTGTAACATATAAAACTATCGCTTGTGCAAAATACATGACAGTCATACTCATTTTGACAGTATGCTCATTCATGCATTTTAACACACCTTTCAAACTCTATCATGCAGTTCACGGTCCCTAGTTAAAGTAAGGTATAAAAAGTAAAGTCATTTCAATGTATTTGATATTAATTTTGTAGTAGTCCATTAAAACTGTTCATAACTCTATGTTTCTGTGGTAAAATGGTCTTGGATCACTTGGATGTCAGAACTGCTATTGAGGCAGGGAGCCCTTCCCCCAAGTCTTATAAGATAAAAGCCTTCCCAAAATAATAAAAGAGTACTTCTAGCACCATAAGATAAGAACTTTCTTTGATGATACATATTAGAAAGAAATGTGACCCCAATCTGTAATGTGCAAGTGTAACTCTGCTGTAAACTTGGCTATGAAATACCCAATTGACCAGTATGTTACTAATAAGCAAGCCTTATCGGTGGACAAGAAAGCCAAAAATGTATAAAAGGCTATGCCCCCCTGCGCTCGGGGCTCAACCTTTGGATACAAATCCGCTGAGCTGGCGCCGGCACAAATAAATGCTATTTCCTGGCAAAGTCACCTAGGTGTCCCGTCTCTCTGTAGAGATTCCCACCACATTGTAGTAAGCATCATCAGTGCTAACAGGTAGAGAAAGATGATATTTCACCTGAAGATGCTGTTCTTTTGTCTTATTTGAAAGGACACTGTTCCTCCAAAGACCTGAAAGGATTTGAGGTGTTGGGTAAAGCAAACATCCCTGTCACCTCTCAGATACTGCCATTGCTAGGCATCAGCAGGCGTGACTTTCACAGCCTAAGAGGGAGAACTTGACAAACCAGTTTAGATGAACTCTGAGCCATGTTATTAGATGGCAACCAAGAGAGGACTGTGAAACGTAGCATGTGGGATCTCACAAGAAAGGAGCAGCAAACTCATTTGAGCCAGAAGGCGGCCAGAGTTGATATTACTCTTCGCCCAAGATAAATTTGGTCTGTCAGTTATTCTGCAGACAGGGTACCCACTCT
The DNA here is from genome assembly GCA_963574415.1 of Tarsius wallacei. Classification (NCBI taxonomy): domain Eukaryota; kingdom Metazoa; phylum Chordata; class Mammalia; order Primates; family Tarsiidae; genus Tarsius; species Tarsius wallacei. The sequence continues at coordinate 19,939 of CAUYQG010012507.1, read as the reverse complement.
CCTCCAAGGTCACTTGGATAGGGACCACAGCGCTTCTAGAAAAAACACATGATAAATCACACAGTAGAATTTGAGGGAGCATGTGAGGTTCTGAGCTGAGGCCAGAAAATCCCTTGCTAGAGAATCTCATGTGCTAAATAGACATCCCCAAGATCTGAGGACATAAAAGCAGGGTGCTATGTAAAGTTATGGAAAGTCGAGGGGTTAATAGATACATGGAATTGCTCACAACAAAGTATTTGTCCCCCAGGCTGGTTGCAATTGAGCTACCTAGGGAACACCAGGGCTGTTTCACTGGGTAGAGGAAAGTGGTTTTGACTAACTGTGGAAAGTCTAGGATCTATTGGTGACCACATGGATGAATCTGGAGGACGCCATGTTTAGTGAAATAAACCAGGCACAGACAGATACCACATGATCCCATTTATATGTTAAATCTAAAAAAGTTGAATTCGTAACAGAGAGTAGACTGGTGATCGTGGAGGAGGGGCGTGGGATATTGGTCAGAGGGTATAAAATTTCAGTTAAATTTAAAAAAAATAAGTTCCAGAGATCTATTGTACAACATGGAGACTACAGTTAATAACTATGTATTATATTCTTGAAAATTGTCAAGAGTAGATTTTTAAGTGTTCTCACCACAAAAAAGGTAAACATATGAAGTAATACACATGTAATTAGCTTGAGTTAGCCATTTCACGATGTGTACATATTTCAAAACAGCATGTGATACATGACAAAAAATATACAATTTTTTTCCATTTTAAAATAATTAATATAAAAGAAAGAATAAATCTAAGGTCTGAGCTGCCATAAGCCCAGATCCATCGCTTTAAAGTCCACATGGTTTACCAGAAGCAAAGAAGGAAGATTCTGTTGATCCAGAAAAGCTGGTCAGATTATAGAGAGATGCAGATGGTAACTTAGATCTCTGAGATCAGTTAAGTCAAATCTTTGTCGTACAGATGAAAGTGGAACCAAATCAGTGAGACATGACTTGCCCAAGAGTAGCTCGGGAGTGGCAGAAACAAGTCTGGAAAGAATATCCATGCCTCTCCAAGGACCACCCCATCTCCTTTTCTTTGTAGTTGCCTGATTTTCGATGTAAAACAATTACAAAAGAAATACCTGTTGTTATGGGTTTGTATCCCCCACATTCTCCTCAAATTCAAATGCTGCAGTCCTAACCACCAGTTCCTCAGAATGTAACCTTATTTGCAGATGGGGTGTTATACCGAGACAATCCAGTTAATCTGGGTCAGTAAGGTGGACCCTAATCCAGCATGACTGGTGTCCTTATAAAAAGGAGAGATATGGACACAGACATGCATAGAGGAATAACAATGTGAATAGACACAGTGTAGAAAGAAGATGGCCGTCTACTGTTTGTTCTAGGCTGTTCCAGGAGCAGCCTGGCACAAATCCTTCCCTCATAGCCCTCAGAAGGAACCCACTCTGCCAACACCTTGACTTCAGACATCTGGCCTCTAGAACTGTGACAGAATAAGTTTCTAGTGTTTGGGTCACCCAGTTTGGGGTACTTTGTTACGGCAGCCCCCCAAAAATATACACCTGCAAACCATGCGGATGTTTATCCAGAAAAAGTGAATATTCTCCCTCCACTTTGGCACCATCATGCCCTTTGAGTAACTGGTGTCAACCTTTTGGACTGTACTTTTTTCACAGCTTTTTCCACACATGTTATTTTATTGGTTTATTTTTAATGAATTGCATGAATGAAATGATACATATAGCCAGGCTCGGTGGCTCAGCCTGTAATCCCGCGCCTTTGGGAGGCTGAGGTGAGTGGATTGCCTGAGCCCGCGGGTTCGAGACCTGCCTGGGCAAGCGAGACCTCATCTCTACAATAAATCAAAAAAATTAGCCGGGCGTGGTAGCGCACGCCTGTAGTTCCAGCGACTTGGAAGGCTGAGGCGGAAGGATCGCCAGAGCCCAGCAGGTCGAGGCTGCGGTGGCCGGGAGCGGCCACTGCACTCCAGTCTGGGCGACAGAGTGAGACTCCAACTCAAAAAAAACCAAAACAAAACAAAAAACAAAAAAAGGGACAAGCGGTGAACGTTTAGAAATAAAAGATATACCACCATTTAAAAACACAATAGATGGATGAAACAGTAGATCAGAAACAACCGAAGAGGATATGAATCAACTGAAAGAAAGCAAAGCTTTAAAAATACCTAGAAAGAAAAAGATGACCCACCAATGAACAAGAGTTGGAATGCAGCAGGTATCTATGAAATAAATCCTCAAAGTGTTGAGGAAAAATAACGGTTAACCTAGAATTCTATGCCCTGCTCAAACGCTATTCACGTGCAAAGGCAAAGAAAACGATTCTCAAACAGAAATGAAGAGATCACCCTTCACAGAAAGAACTACTTCACAAGGCACAAATTAAACCAAAAACAGGGACACATTTCACAGATCAAGAGCGAGCAAAGGAAGTCAGTCAGCACCAACTGCAATAATGAGAATTGTTTAGGACCTTTAAAAAAAGAGGAACTAACCTGTGACAAAAGTAGCTCAGATGACTGGGGGGTGGGAGGGTGGTCAGAGCTAAATTCTAAGGTCCTTGTTCTGTTTGGGAGACCCGAAATACTGCCTCAGCTGAGACTTAATAAAGCCAAAGAGGCATGGTGAAAAATGACCGCTAACCAAATAACAGAATGAACAGAAATGTTCATATTGGTAAACTTTAAAAAAAAAAAAGAAATGATGAGTAAAAAAATTCCACGGAAAGAAGGAAAGGAAAAAAAGGGGCAAAGCAAGCACATACACATACAAAAAATGACAAAAATTATAGGTGCACCCCATCATGGGGTGCTGCGCTTTACTGCATTTTGTAGATACTGAAACTGGTTTGTTTTTTTCTTTTTTGAGGCAGGGTCTCATTCTGTCACCCAGACTAAAGTGCAGTGGCACAACCACACCTTACTGCAGCCTCAACTTCCTGGGCTCAGGTGATCCTCCCAACTCAGCTTCCCAAGTAGTTGGGACTATAGGTGCTCAGCACCACACCTGGCCAATTTTTTGAATTTTTTGTAGAGATGAGGTCTCACTATGTTGCCCAGGCTGGTCTTGAATGCCTGGGCTCAAGCAATCCTCCTGTCTCAGTCTCCCAAAGTGCTGGGATTACAGGCGTGAGCCACCACCCGTGGGATCTGTATATTTTTTAAATTGGGGTCTGTGGCAACCCTGCGTTGAGCAAGTCTATCAGTTCCACTTTTCCAACAACATGTGTAAACTTACTTGTGTCACACTTCTGTAAGTCTCATAATATTTCAAATTTTCTCACTATTTTAAGTGCTGAGGGATCTGTGATCACTGAACTTTGATATTACTATTGTAATTGTTTAGGGGTGCCACGAACTGCACCTGTATAAGACGGCAAACTTAGTAAGTGCTGTGTGTGTTCTGACTGCTCCAGCAACTGGCTGTGCCCCCATGTCTCTCCTCTCCTCAGGTCTCCTAATCCTTGAGACCCAACAATATTGAAATTAAGTTAACAATAAACAATAGCCTGTGTGTGTTTGAGTGAAAGGAAGAACAACTTATATCAAAAGCTAGAAATGATTGAGCTTGGTGAGGAAGGCCTGTCGAAAGTCAAGACAGGCTCAAAGTTAGGCTTCTTGCATCAGTGAGCCAAGATATGAATGCAAGGAAAAAGTTCTTGAAGGAAATTAAAAGTGCTGTTCACTGACAATGCACCTGGTCACCCAAGAGCTCTCATGGAGATGTACGGGGGATTGTGACTTGCTTTATTGCAATATTTACTTAACTGTGGTGGTCTAGAATTGAACCTGCAATATTTTTGAGGTGTGCCTATCTATACTCCAAAATAACATGTTAAATAAAAAGAATTAAATTTCCCATTAAAAGACAAGCGACTGTCATATTCAGTCATTAAACTCCTAAGTGTATACACCCAAAAAACCTATCACACTTGCACAAGGAGACATGCCTAAGAACATTCTATGTGGCACTGGTAATTAAGTGATCTACATAAACAACCTCCATGACCATCCAAAGAAACATGGATAAAATGGTATAAAATGGCCAGGCTCGGTGGCTCAGCCTGTAATCCCAGCACTTTGGGAGGCCGAAGTGAGTGGATTGCCTGAGCCTGTGGGTGTGAGACCAGCCTGGACAACTTTATTGATGAGACCTCGTCTCCACAATAAATTAAAAATTAGCCGGATGTGGTAGCATGTCTGTAGTTCTGGCTACTTGGAAGGTCGAGGTGGAAGGATCGCCAGAGCCCAGTGGGTCGACACTGGGGTGGTCATGAGTATGCCATGGCACCCCAACCTGGGCGACAAAGTGAGATTCCAAATAAAAAAAAAAAAAAAAAAGGTATAAAATGAAACAATACAAAGCAGGTAAAATTGATGAATTAAATCTGTGACTCAAGATGAATTCATCTCAAAGTACATTAAAATAATCTATTTGAAAAGGAGCATAATCAGTATATCATGCATGTAAATTAAAATAAACTATTTAGAATGTACCACATACTGCCATGTGTACATATATGTGTAGTAAAAGTATAAAAATATATTTGAAGATAAAATACAAACTTTAGAAGGATGTCATGTTTGGAAAGGGGCTGGACTTCAGATGCTTTTTTTAATAATGTTTTCTTATTTAAATAACAAAAAAAAGCAAATGTGTTAGGTTCACAGATATCATCTATATGATTGTACTTTACATATTTTCAAGTAGCTCCAAGATTACAATTTAAAAAGAAACACTGCAAAGAAAAGAAAGAATAAGTTTGGATTTATGCCAAGCCAGAAGCATCTACCCAGCTATCAATTATCTTTTCAACATTACATTTTCAGTGCTCTGAATATTTGAAAGACAATTCTTTCACGTACCATTCACAACACATGGTTCTAACTGCAAGGGAAGAAACATACACAGATACTCCAAAAATAGTCTTGTTTGTAACCCATGATTTATCTTGATTGCTAAATAACGTAAGAATGTGGTTCTGACATTTGCTTTTTTCTATCCTAATACTCAGGATACACTTGGTGGTGTGATCAGCCTTATAACAATAGGAAGGAAGAGATGGGGAAGGAAACTTTTTTCACTCTGGCCTGAGCTGTGTGCATGGGTGGGATGTTAAGGGCACATCACGGGAGCACTTTCACGGAAAGGAATGTGTCATGTTCCCTGGGAACATCAGGAAGGCCAAAGAGGCTGAAAAAAAAAAATCACTGCGCTGGAGCTGAGTCTTCCTCCTCAGTGCTCTCGGGATCTCACAGAGGAACTGGATCGCCAGGCAGAGGCAGGCTTGGGTCTGAAAGGGAGAAGGCGTTTCATCAAGGGAGGAAGCCTAGAAGGATGAAAGAGCCTGGTGCTGGCGGGGGCTTCGGCAGAGCTGTGCATAATGGACAGGCTAAGAAAGGCCGAGTCCTCGGCTGGAGGAAGGGAGCCAGCCAGGCTTTCAATTCAGTATCCCTGGGGTGTTCAAAGCCATGTGCCCTGCTCAGCACTGACCTGCTCCCCAGCAGTTGCTGCAGAGTCCAAGGCCCCACAGGGACGCTCCCTTCTGGACTGTCACAAACCAGGCAATTAGATCCTCTCTGCCTGGGGTCCACAGGTCAGAGGCACAGCGGGAGAAGAGCAGACACATTAAAATGGCTACATGTCAGGACGGAACAGCTGCCTGATGCTTGGAGGAGTTGAAAGTGGCTTTGACAGCTCACTGGATGGGTTGGGGAAACTCCGACCAGTCCGGGGAGGTGGCTCAGAGTAAGGGGAAGCCACCCTTGTACACCCCGTAGGCAGAGGTTCTCAGATTTAGGATTGCGGACAAGAGGAAAGACTTATGGATAGTCTGAAAAATTGGGCTTTTATTCAGATGAAACACGCCCCGAATCTCAGAGGGTAGAAAGGCACACACGGTTTTTATGTTTACTCTGAGGACACAGTTTTGCAAAGCACAGTAACTAATGCAGACTGGGTTATGCCTCTTTTCTTTAAAACTTGGAATTCCATTTCTGAGCCTTTACCATGGACTGTGATGTTAGGCAACCCCTAATTTAATGAGCAAAAACAAAGAGGCTTGCCTTTTATACTTTCAAACTAAAACATACCAGTGCTCAAATATATGACTTTTTCCCTGGAAATAAACACTAAGTTAATGAAATAATTAGAAGCAATACCTCTTCTTTTAATTTTGTTTTCTATCAAATGCACAAACTATGAACAAGTCTATATTCCTTCTGAATTTTAAACTCAGTTTTATAGCTTTATAATTGAGATTTCATTATTTTCCTCCTAGTATCTTTAAAGTTCCAGTGACTCCTTGTTCATTTCCTTCTTATCTCCCTTCCTGCCAGACTCCTCCCTGTCTTCTTTAAGTGACACTTAATTTTATTTGTATTAACCCATAACTTGTCAAGGCAGCTGTGAACTTAAGCCCCAGAATTAAATAAACAAAAATACCAATGGCTGTTTGTTTATCTTAAAAATTCTTTATGGACCCAAATATGCCGATAAGGAGGAGGGTAAATAAAGACTAATCATAATGACCACGCACAGATGTGTGACCACAGACAAGTGGCTCCAACTCCTGGGACATTTCTCTAAGAGGAGAGGCCCAACTGGGCTTCATAACCTCAGTTTGTTTCATTGTAAAACTTCACGACAGCCCTTCTGTGTCTCAGCATTCAACAGAACAGAGATGCTGAGTGCTAAAAGGAAAACCTGAACGTACAGCAAAACAGCTAAAAGAAAATTTTAAATGAAATTTAAAACTAAATGAAAAAATTTAAATAAAATTTTAAACTTGACAAAGGACATATTATAATGGTATTACTGATGGGTTTACATACTTATAGAAAAAGTCAGATAAAATCAAACATAAATATCATCTAACTAAGAGTACTAGGGTTTATTTGCAACTGAGACACAGCTCATCAAGATATATTTTTACAAACCTCGATTTAATTTAGGGAACCATTGTCTCCTTGCCTATCACCCCTCTAAATGCAGTTTTCTCCTTTGTGTACTTCTTAAACCTCTGTATTTGGTGTTCAGTCACTGTTCAAAGTCCTCTGTTGTTTTCTCCAAGTTGTCAGAGAAGAATCTATACTTTAGATTATGGTGTGCTCAGAGACCCCCAAATCAGATGCACATAGCAGCAACGTATACAGCAATTTTCTCCCCCCCTCACCAGAAAATTATATGTTTAAGAGGTTCAATGATGAAGACATAGCTATCTGTAGGGCTTGGGTAGCAAATAAGGCAAGTGCTTAACTTATCTGAGAATCACATTAACTATTTTTTTCTGTAATAGGGCTATGTGTAAGAATAAACTATACATGCTTTCTTAAAGAAATGGCTCTATCCTCTATCAATTATGAAAAACCTGACAGCTTGCTGCGGTTCTGTCCCTTGAACACTGAGAGGTGTGCACAGTGTTGGGGCCAGGAGTCAGTCACTCCTGGGCACCTCCCCTGCCTCCAGTCCTGCAGTCTCCATCCTGGAGGCTAATTAAACTGCCTTCGTTCTAGAATAGGACAGAAAAAAAAGCACAAAAAGGAGTTGTAAGCATTTCATGGAGTGTCAAGCATACAAGCAATGCTAGTAGCATCTACCATTCTACTCACCAAATCTATACCTTGGTTTATGAAACAGAAGTGGGAGAACAGGACCCAGATCTTCCAGAGCTGATCATCGCACCTCTGAGGATCACACACAGTGTTTCCCATGGGCTCACACCGCCCCCACCCATTTGCCCACACTCCCTACCACACACAGCCATGGCGACATCAACACAGCCTGGGGCTGATGGAGAATTCGTTTCTTCCTCTGAACACTAACTTTAAGATTCATATCGATTTCTCTCTTTTCCTCTCCCTGCCTTCTTTACTACTCCTTAAAGATTTAAAACCATAATAAAAGGCTGAAAGCTTGAACAGGAGCACTTGTACGTTCGTTTTACGGATGGCTTAATTCTCCTGAGGATTTACAAACAAGTTTGTATCATAAGCCTGAAAAGCAGGTGGGCAGGCCTTTCCCCAAAAGGTACACAAAGCGTGCTTCCTGCCAGAGGGCAGCCTTTCTTCCAGTTAGCTTTAAAGGTTACAGTATTATCCCTCCCCCAAACAGGCAGAAGTGTTGATTCCAAGTTGCCTTTCATGAATATGTAGAAAGGAACTCATAGCGAGCTACACCTGCCTTTGAGATCATCAAATGTGATTTTCAACACTTCAGTCATGTAAAAGAAATAACTGGGCTTGAACTCACATAGAGCATTGGAAACCTAAATGCAGATCTCACTAGCCTCTCCTTAGCTTTAAAAAAAAAATTTAAGATTTGACAAGTTACAGCTCAGGACAGAGAGCCTGACTTGCCACAAAACATACCAAGCACAAGTACCACCCACTTCCTTCCTTCCCCATCTCCAAACAAGAAGCACTTACTAAATGCTTAATAACAAAATGCTCACAGATCTGCTTTCCACATTTTGTTCATTTCTCGCTCTGTATTTTGCTTACATAAGAGTATTTTTGAAAATATTTAAATTCTGAATACCATGTGAGACATAAACAACAAAAGAATCAATAGCAAAGCCTTCTATTTTAGATATTCTGGAAGGCATATTTATACAAACAACTCTGACATTTTGATAAATCAATTTTAAAACATACTCAAAATGCATCAATATACGCCCAGTTCTCTCTCCACGCCAAGTGGCTGCCTTTCCTCATTTTAAGAATACAATTTAAGACAGTGATAAGAGTACAATTAAATGAGAGAAAGACCGTTTTAACCTTTGACCTACCTCACAGAACATATAGAGAGACAGCAACGTGAGTCCGAGGTTATACACCACTAAAATACCCCGGCATGAGAACGGCTGTCTATTCCTCATATATTTTGGTCCCAGCCATACGATTAGTAAATATATGACAGTGCAGATAAATGTAGGTATATAGTTGTCCAGAAGAAACCATCCTTTTACTCTGGTATCTAAAAAATAATAAAAGACAAATATTAATGCTATATAATCTCAACTTTTCAAACATTAAAAAAGTTCTATGACTTTGTAAGTCACCTAGTATTACTGTTCCTAATTCCAACAAAGCAACCACAAGAGAAGGCACAAATTTCCAACACACATCAAATAGGGAGACACTCCTTGCTACATGTTCTAAACAACAACGTATATTATTCATGGCTTTCGATAAGTAAAATTATCATAATAAAATAATTCAAAGAATTTAAAAAACAAGGAGAAAGCTACACTTCCCATTCACTGGATTTATTAACCAGATCTATTGGATTAATGAAACCCCAAATGGCCGTCGGTAAACTCTGAAGTCCTCCACCTTCGTCAAGTGTCAGCAAGTCTGTCCAGTACATGCATACCCAGGACGTTTGCCACTTTGCCAGGACAGTGACACTGTCACTGATGAGACAGACTGGCATCTGCTGCAAGTGTCATGGTCGACAGCAGAGGAAACAATTATTAAAAAACAAAACAAGAAGGTGAAGCAGCAGTGGTGAAATAGGTGCCTGGTTAGGGTACTGTATTTAAGGAACTATGTGACGAGTAGTAGCTTGAAGGAGACGACCTAGGTTGACTCAAGGGAGCTGCTGGTACAGAAAAGACCCCACCAACCCCTATCTTCTTTCTTGGGCAGGGAGGAGGAGGAGAGAGAGGAAAATAGATCCAGGAGCTGCCAGTAGCCAATGGACAGGCATCCTGGGATAGCGATGAACTCCCTGGCAGCCAGAACCCTTTGGTGTCTTCTGCCCCCAAAAAGATTCAAAGTCTTCCCCTGGCTGAGCTCCTGGAAGCCGTGTCAGCAGTACGTTCCCTTTGCATCTTGTTATGACAATTTCCCCAAACCTGAGGCTGATCCTCAGTCTTATCTCCCCACCAAGGCCCCCAACTTCGGAGCTCAGAGGCACATGCAGGACTCAACTCCTATGTCTTTGGAGAAGCGGCTGCTAGTGGGGACATCCTCTGTCCTCTTGGACCTTGTAGCTGGACCATCTTGCTACTCTCTGCGATACGTTCCCCCAGATCTCCTGGGACAAGGTTCAATAAAGCCTATGTCCAACTGGGAAACTGTCAGTCTTCCTTTCTTGCAGACACCGTCAACATCCCCAGAGTTTCTCTCGTGGCTTGCTTTCTTTGGCTTCAGGAGGCGATGCCCTCCATACCCTCCCCCACTAGTTATGCTCGGGTGGTAGAGGGTGTTACTGTCAGTTCTGAGAAACTGGTAGTTCATAGAAGTCCTTCAGGGAAGTGGCTGGCCCCAGAGACTGTAACCAGGGGATTCTTAACACCTTTTGTTCTCCGCTCTGGGCCTTGGCCTCCAATTCTGAGAAAACAAGCTCCCACTTAGCAACTAACATGAGACTATCACATTCTGTAACAAATACATATGTCACAAATAACAATAAATGCACGTACACGCGCGTGTGTACACACACACACACCCCACTCCTGGGATTTTTTAATCTTAAAGCTCTGTTTTACACCTTGCTTTATTAACTTCATAACAGATCTTCATCTTTCCAACTGATCCATCCTCCCACACTGCCAGGTGCTACCGGGCAGCTGGTCCTGACCCCATCCAGGCAGTAAAACTTTAGGACCTCGCCAATCACGGTGGTCCTCACGGCCTCTCTCTGGTGACTGGTTCAGGTATGGGCATGTGAAGCAACTGTGACCACTGAACTCTGGGGGCAGCTTCCTTATGTTTAAAACCACACAAATGAAAAAAATGTCCTTCTCCTCCTCTGGGTGTGCTGCCTGGAGCTGCTGCAGCCGTTATGCAATCTGGGAAGAGGGGGACCCATTCTGAGGACAGAGCTGCTGATACATGAGGGTGGCAAAGTAGAAAATGACACAAATAGGGGTCCTTGATTCCCATGATAGAGCCCCTGAAATAACTGCGAAGTTGCCCTACTTGGTGATATAAGCCAATAATTTTTATTGTTGTTTCAGCCATTTAGAGTTCGATTTTCTGTCCCTTACAGCTAAAGTAAGGCATTGTCTAGACACAAGCATGTGCAGATGGATTTAACCTGTTCTTTTCAACTGCCTGTACGCTAATTTACTTAACCTGTCCCCTACTGATGGGCATCTGGATGATTTCCTGACAAACAGTGCTGGAGTAATCCTTATACACATCTTTGCATAACTGATCAAGGTCTGCTGTGAGATGAAGTCTTAGGAATAGACCAACAGGGTCAAAGGGCACATGAATTTTAATTTCAACAGAAGGCACAAAAGCCCTTCAGAGAGGCTGCACCAATTCAGACTTTTCCCCCACACTCTCGGTAATATCACAAATGGAATGGAACCTACTATTCATCTTTGCCATACTAATCAATGAAGTCCTTGCTTGTTTTCTTTTGTATTTTAAAAATCAGGAGAAACTGGGAATCTTTTCGTCTGTTTAAAAGCCATTTGCAGTTTTTCTATGAATCTTTCTAAAAAGTTGCCTCCCATAGGTAAGGCATTAAAAGAAGTTGCAGAGGACATTGAAAAAAGCAATGAGGCTGATTTACCTTCTACAAGACAATACAAAGATTAAGAGACATGTAACAAGTGAGTTCAGGTGCATATTTATGAAACAAAGCGAGAAGATCTTAAAAAGTCCTTGAAATGGTGAAAGGGGAAGAGTTTTCAACTCCTATTGCAACAGTGCATTTTGAAAACCAGTTTCTTTTAGAGGCATGAATTGAGAAAAACATACCACGGGCATGGTGAAATCTACAGTGTTCTCAAGCTAAAGACTTTACAGCATAATTTGAACCTCAGTTAAAGTCAACAGAGGGTCACTACGGGCCACCCACAGCAGTTGACTTCTCCATGCCCCTTGTTATCCAGGATCAAGTTTTGGTTTTATCATAGAAAGTGCTAACATTTTCTAGAATCTCCTCATGCAACATTTACAAGTGGCTGTAAGTAGGCAGGAGGTGGCGCCACGGAAGGTAAGCAAACCCCAAAACCACCTTACCTCGGGGGCCCAGCAATGCCTTGAAATAGGTACTAAGTGATGCATCAAAATGTTCCATTTTAAAACCTATTAGGGAAAAAAAAGATATCGATTAATCTCAACTCAAAATGGTTTCTATACAATATTTTTTCATAAAAGAACAAGAACAAATTCTTTTCAAAGAATATTCTACGGACAAGGTTAAGTTCCTTGTGTTAAAACCAAAAAAAAGGTTTTTTTAACTCACAGAAGTAAAATCTGCATTAGTTCTAATGTGAAAATCAAAAGGAAAGACTCAATTCCAAGAATTCACTCTATAAATGAAGCGCCAGTTTTCTGGACTTTTCTCAGTTCCATAAAAACTCTTTCCGAGAAGCTGAAATCTCAGTGGGGACAGGAGTGGAAGTCACTGGAATTAAAGGTGACAGACGGGAAGAGAGCCCGCCTGGGCAAGAACCGAGACTTGAGGTAGGACACCAAAGGCAGGAGAGCCTATCAGGGGACAAACACCACAGCGAAAACACAGTGTCCTCTGCTTGGTACTTTTATCAGCTATTACTTTACAAAATACTTCATTGTCTACAGTAAAAAAAATTCAAATATTAAAAATGGGGGAAAAAAAGGGCAAAGCCACTCTGTCAGAAAGAACCCAATGATAATATTTCTTGGGTATACTTCCAGAGATTTTTCCTCTTTTGAGCACAAAAGAGGTCATGCTAAATGGATGTTCTTACAGTTGTGGGCTGTAACCCATTAGTAGACGAACATGTCAACTTAGCATCAAAAATAATTGATCATAACAGAGAGTCAGAGTGCTTTGCTCTTAGTGAGAATGAGTATTGTGTCACAAAACTTTAGCCTTATTGTATCATATTTTTAAGTATCATGCACTATTCAGCTGTGATGTAAAATATATTCCTATTGTGGGGGTCACAGTAAAAAAAAAACAAACCCAGAAAAACATTTACATATTGAAGTGTATATATTACTTGCTGGTAAAACACCTTGAAGACAGTAGTTTTCTACTTCATAAGATTCTATAGTTCCTTGCATTTTCCCCATATTTAAGATTTATATTTGGAGGGCAGCTAAGCATCTTTTCATATGCGTACTGGCAAGATTTTCTATAGTAAAGTTAGGAGAGGGACATTTTCAACTTTCCTGGCCATTCCTCTTATAGGAATAACCACCAATATTATAACCTCCAAGGGCAAAGGCAAAATTGGTTTTATTAATTAAGCTGTAAATTCTTTAGCAATACGTTTCTTTCCCAGCTTATGTATTCTTTGGCTAATTCTGAGATAAACTACTTCATCTATGAAATTATATAATGGTTCTAGCTGGTGCAATTAAGTCAATGCAGCCTGGATGAGAGGCAGAGACAGGAGGAGCCGTGAATGACACTTGGAAAGTAGTTAGTAGGGTTCGGTCCTGCCCAAGGGGGCTCGGGAAGGAAATGACTCCCTCAACCCAAGGCTGGAAACCAGGAAGGCATCAACTCCCACAACAATCAGGCCTTGGCACTAAGTCACTTCTGCAACCCAACAATTAAATTCTTGACACACAGTAGTCCCCTTTTATCTGTGGTTTTGTTTTCAGAGGTTTCAGTTACCTGCAGTCACTCAGAGTCTGAAAAGACTAGATGGAAAATTCCAGAAACAAACAATTCATAAATTGTAGAGTGCACACCATTCTGAACAGTATGACGAAATCTTGCATGGTCCAGGTCCATTCCCCCCCTTCCATGTGGACTGTTCCATGAACCCTCCCTTTGCCCAACGTAACCCGCTGATGACATGTTCCCCACTGCAAGTCACTTGGTCCTCTTGGCTACCAGATGACTGCCCAGGGATGGCAGTGCTACTGTTCAAGTAACCCTTATTTTGCTTAACTGTTCTATTTTATTATTAGTTATTGTTGCTAATCTCTTACTGCACTTGATTTATAAATTCAACTTGATTATAGGTATGTACGTACAGAAAGAAACAGTACACGTAGGGTTCAGGACCATCCGAGGTATCCACTGGGGCCTTGGAATGTGTCCCTGCTGACAAGGGGGACTAGTGTACTACATTCCTCAAAAAGACCATTTTGGTCCCAAGCCATTTTCCTCCTCTAGATTGAGCCTCTTTAAGAGACATAAGTTCTAGAAAATCCTGGTGTTGAAGAGAATAGGCTTAGTCTTACATTTCCTAAAGATAATTCCTCTTTAAAAAGATTCCACAGTTAAATAAGTGTTTTTATCTGTCAAGAGCTATTATAAGTCCTGCAGTTAAGGTTCTGCTGTGTCTGTTTTTTTCAATATCTGCTGAAAATCATCTAAAAAACAGAAGTTTTGGAAGACAACCATTTTGCTTTTGTGAAATCTAAACCACACTAACACGGTTTAATTTCATCTATAATAAATGGTACACCATGTAGATGGAGGACACAGGGTCTCTCAAACCCCACTGGCTGCATGCTAAACAGCCAATCAAAAGGAGGCGGGGAGGAACAAGGCCAAAAGGCCAGGACTACTGGACTGAATAACTGATGGATAAGCTGCTGGCCGAGGAAAGATTTACCCTCCCCCAAGACATTTTAAAATTTCAATGCTATTTATTACCTGATGGGCAATACTCACTCCCTGATGGGTTACATTAATCGTACAATAACCAGATCTTAAGCTTGGATGGTCTTTAACCAAGTACTCTAAAGAAGCATGACACAGATTGGCAAATTAATGGTTCAATGCTGAGCTCTTTATTAAGACAACTAGAATTTGAAACCCATTTTAAAAAAACTTATTAGCAATATGATCTTGGACAAGTTATTTAATCTCCTTTCTGAAAAACAGGGAAAACAGTAAAGTAACTGCTTCTATGTTTAAGAGGATCAAATGCTTTAATACATATAGACCCTTAGGGCAGTGCCTGGCTATGCTGTTTCTTACTGTGTGTCTGCCACAGGATTGACCCTTTGGGGAATACAGTCAACCATCCACGCTATTCCTGCTTCTCAGCAGAGGCATCACTGCATTCCAATGGCAACAACCACTGTCCTGTGCACTGTGCATCATTAACTGTCCCTGATAACTGTCCACTACAACTCATCAGTGAGCCCTAATCACTGTGACGATCCACAACGTCCACTTCTTCCAAGCCCTAACATATCCCCAGGGGGACAAAACAAAAGGCAGGAGGGAGTTAATATCTCAGGAGAGGCGTCTGCCAGAAAGAGATGTTATCAAAACATAAAAAACTAAAATGAATGTACTAATTACACACACAAATAACAAGCACCTACTGTGTACAAAGGACGGCTGAATAGAAATAAACACGAAGGTGCATGTCTGGAGACCTAGAAAAAAACAGAAAACTCACAATGGGGAGAAGCAGCCAGATGCAATAAATGAGAAACAAAACCCAGTTTGCAAGTGAGCAGATGCTAGGATGATGCAAACTAATACAAGCTGCACGTATACACTCAATACCACGCTGCCAGAATAAAATGCAGATAACATTATTCCGGGATGGATCTTTGGGAATGTGACTAACAAAAACAATAAAGGAACCAATTACTTCTTTACCTAGAGTTCTTTCAGAGGGCGGCAACCGGTTTGGGTTTCTATGTAGAAGAAAATGGAGAAGCGGGAAATAAAAGTGAAGAAACATTTAAAAATGACAAAATGCACATTGGTGGGGGTGGGACGGGAGAACGTTAGTGGACTTGGAAAGAAAGAGAGGCCCAGGAATTGCAATAAACGACCTATTAGTGTAAGGACAACAGCTCAGGACACAGTCCGACTTGAGAATCTAGGCTAATGTCACAACAGAAAGCAGCTTGATTCAACAGAAGGGAGGATTTCAGTCCAAGAGTACTGAGCCACAGCAGGCTACCAAAAGAGACTGTGGAACTGAGTAGCTGGAGCTGTGGAAGAATCCTGTCACAAGCCATCTGTCCCGAATACTCTCGGTCTAACCCTGTCTCTAAACGGGCCCCACTGAGGCCGGCAGGCACAGGAGGACTCTCACGTCTCTATTCAGTGAAATGTCTTCTCTACAAAAGCACACCCAAGAGGTGATTTTTTCGTCAAAAACAGTGCATCTGTTCTTAGGCTGCATCTCTTCAAAGCTTGAGAATTCTTCTCTAAGGTTTGCAGAACTTTTCACAACCAAACTTAGCAACGTACTGAAATAGCTAGCAAAACATTCTCTAAAAGAACAGATAATGTGGAAAATAACAAGGACGGCAATTTTCAAATGAGTTCCTGCTTGTCGTTCCTGAAACGCCTAGGATGAAAAGGGAGGCGGGGTGGGTGAAGGTGGCCTGTGGAACATGGGCCTCTCGTCAGGAGCATCCTGATCTGTGACTCCCTGGCCTGATTCTCAGCTGATTGCTGGCATGTTAAATATTTTGCCCATACTCCCTCTGCCACACCCACAGCTGGAACGCATACTATAACCTTCTCAGACATGGCTGCTTGTTTTTCACAGGTTACCAAGAGACAGCTTCACCAATGACTTCCTCTCTTCATTGACTCAACACAGTGTCATGTTTCCATCCAGCCAGCTACACATCTAGGGTCCCTCACTTTTCATTCAATCACACACTCTACAAGTTCCAGGCACTGGGGCCCTGAGGCCCTAAGATGACAGGCTAGTGAAAAGACTATCAACATATACTAATGACAAACAGAAACAAACACACATATAACATGATATGCAAAAGAACCATTAGCAAGAAAGAAAAAAAAAAGCAGAGGCCAGGGAGTGTACTCAGGAAGAGGGAGTTTATTTTGGAAAATGTACTTAGAGAAGGCGGCAACGGAGCAGGGGCCTGAGTGGTGGAGCAAGCCACATGTCTGTCAGGGGAAAGGTGAGTGCACCGTTTAGAGGTCAGGTGAGTGCAACGGCCCGGCAGCCAGGGCAGGCTCAGCATGCTCAAGGATCAGAGGCCAGGACAGGAGTGGGCAGCCCCATGGGAGACCTCCGTCCTCTATCTGATGCCCAGGCCTTGCTCAGCAACGGACAGGGGTCAACTGTATGGCAAGTCTTGCAGAGAGCATGTGGCCGACGGGCTGGAGACAGAAAAAGGTGCCAATCCTTAACTGTGCACACTGCCACCATCCTCTCACCCTCCTGACTGCAGCCCGCCTGCCAGCAACGTGCCCTTTTCATTCGCATCTCCC
This sequence comes from Tarsius wallacei, assembly GCA_963574415.1. Lineage (NCBI taxonomy): Eukaryota > Metazoa > Chordata > Mammalia > Primates > Tarsiidae > Tarsius > Tarsius wallacei. Next base: position 2,779 of record CAUYQG010012507.1, on the reverse strand, counting down.
TTGCTGAGTCTCATCTGCCATGCCACATGAACAGGACAAAGGTCTCAGCAAATGAATTCTTCGCAGTCAGGCTGGGCTGGCCTGTCCCGCTGGGCAAACTGGGCACTCGCTGAGTGGTCCGTGGGCTGAGCTATGCTCTTTTGTACTTTTCTAAGTAAAAGGCATGGGGCTGTGCAAAACTCTTAACGCTCTGCCCAGTGATATGGGATTATGGGAACGGCATGACCCCCTTTGCACAAGATACCCAACTACACTGCCAGGTCTGCTGTCTGCCTGACTATGCGGGGCCCATCTTCCAAGTTACATGGGCCAGTGACATCACTTCTCAATAACCCGAACCACCCTACAGGCAGCTTGGGCGAGCGGGGCCCAAGTGGGAACACAGCTGCTCTGTTCAATTGTACTAGCAGGGACCAAGTCCAGGCCCCGTGGAAAAAGGTCCTACACGCAGCAAAAGAATAAGCCATTCTTTGATCTGGCTGGTTCCCTACACACTGGCAGGAAAAGGGATGAGGCTGGGAATGGCCAGCACCTTCCAAGAACCAGACCACGCTGACACCAAGCCAACACATTGCTTCCCTTATCTTTAACCAGGAGCCTCTGACCTGCACTCAATCTAGGGGACTTCCCAGAACGATAGGTCATGACAGAGAATAGTAATAGGACCCACTGAAAAAAATCCCAACCACAACAGTGTCCCAAAGCTGTTCCCTAGTTCAAGAGCCATACACAGAAAATGCTGACAAGTAAAAACGGAATAAGGGCAGGTAAATTAGAACAGACTTTATAAATTCCTTTTTTATGCACATTTTCCAAAAGACACACTTAGTTGAAAGCTACTTCCCAGCATTTAATTCTGGAGTGTTTTTGGTAACCATGCAACTATATTATAATTGTGTTTCATTTTAAGTATCGCACTATGAAAAATTGATTGGGGTTGGTCACTCTCCTTCAAAATGATTCTATATTTAAAGAGACAGCTGGAAGGAGCTCGAGGATGTGAGAGTTCAGCATACCTTCACCTGAATCACCCCCGCCATTGCAGATTAGTTCTGTGTCCCTGTCACACGCACTAAGTGTTTTAGGATTTTAGGCTCCTTAAGCCTGGATTCGAGAGAAAGACTGCAACTACCATAGCATGGGATACAGAAACCTGGAAATACTGACACGAGCAAAAACCAAAGCCCCAAAAGGAGCCATGCTCTTGGGGAAAAACCGGCCTGTCTACACGGCAGCCCCTCCAGGAGCAGTACTTGCCCAGGTAAGTCATGTGGGAGGCTAAATAAACATCAGTGCTCAGTTTGAACGAATATCAAACAGAGTTGCTAGAAGCAAGTTTGAAAGAAGACACAGATAAGCTTTCCACCAAATCTGGCTCCCTGCTTGGCTCCCAAGGACAACAGGCTACAAGGGAATGGGGGTGGGGCGGGGTTGCTGGAAGGAGGTCGCTGAGGTCAATGAGGAACTGGCTTCCTCACAATTCTCAAGATGAAGTGTGTCCCGGCAAGAGTGCAAACGTCCACCATTTTGGCCTTTTCTATCTGGAGTAAGAGAGAGTGGGGAAGCTGCCCAGCAAATGAAAAGTACTGGGATCTGAAGGCAAATCTGTTTTCAAATATATCAAGATTTTTTAAAAAAAATTAAAGAGACAGGGTCTCCCTCTAGCCTCCAGGGTGAGTGCAGTGGTGCCATCACAGCTCACTGCAGCCTTAAACTCTCGGGTCCAAGTGATCTTCCCGCCTCAACCTCTGGAGTAGCTGGGACTACAGGTGTACACCACCATGCCCAGCAAAAAAACTTCTTAAAAAAATGTTTTGTGGCTGGGCTCGGTGGCTCAGTCTGTAATCCCAGCACTTTGGGAGGCTGAGACGAGTGGATTGTCTGAGCCCACGGGTTCGAGATCAGCCTGAGCAACTTGGCGAGACCTCGTCTCTACAATAAATCAAAAAAATTAGCCGGGTGTGGTAGCATGTGCCTGTAGTTCCGGCTACTTGGAAGGCTGAGGCAGAAGGATTCCCGGAGCCCAGCAGGTCGAGGCTGCAGTGGCCGGGAGCGTGACACTACACTCCAGTGTGGGTGACAGAGTGAGAATCCAAATTTTTAAAAAAATGTTTCATAAGAGACAAGGTCCCTCTCTGCTGTCCAGGCTCATCTCAAACTCCTGGGCTCACATGATCCTCCCACCTTAGCCTCCCAATGTGCAGGGATTACAGGTGTGAACCCACCACACTCAGCCAAAAGTTATCAAGACTATTCATTATAGTAAACAGCTAGTATATGAACTATATTAAAAAAAGTTTATTTCCTAAACCCACAATCAGGTTCTTTGGTGACTCTAAAGCAGTAAAGATCTTTAAGGTCAAATTTTGGTGTTCCTGGCTTCTAAGAGGATGCTAGCAGGTAGTGGTCTACTTGCTTTGAAAGGTCCCCTTCCAGTGAAATCAGTCAAATCGCATTCCTTTTGGTTTAAAAATATGTTTATTGCAGAAGCTAAACTGTCTAGCATAACTTCCTCCTCACATCCTGCTTTTATTATTTTTTTTACTGTCAGAGGTTACTTAAAAATGAGTCAGTTGAGCTGAGTTCACAAGCCTGTGACGCGTGCTGCAAGCTCAGGCTGAGACTTTTCTGCGTTTTCTCTTCCCTTGCGCCCACCCATCCCAAGCAGGCCACTGTGTTAAGTAGGCATGGGAACACTCTTCAAGTTGGCTGCCAATTACACAAAATAACACCAAATTAAATGGTGCTGTGATTTGGTAGTCATAACACTGATTCTTAA